>JAVKPL010014368.1:0-87046 GCA_032173675.1 Gastrolobium villosum | reverse complement strand
TGTATAACACCTCTCAATTCTAAAATAAGTAATTAAAGTGTTAAGTGAGAAATTAAGTGAAGGATTAGTGAAAATCCCAAAGAATAGGCCAAAATACAAAGAAAGGGCAAAACGGTAATTAGCCAACACGCAACCCTAGGAAGATAAAAATTGAGCAGAAGGTCTCAGATGATAAAAATAAGCCTGGAAATGGATTCAGAACGGAAAATTGAGTGGATAGGCAAGTTTCAGAAAAATCAGTGAATAGTGTTTTTCGCGGGTAAAAATACCGCAGTCAGATTGCACCGTAAAACGTGCCAGTGGAATTTTGAGCTCTAGGTTTCAAATATGAATTTAAAATGGTCCATAGAAATAAGATATATGATTTCTGATAATATTTGATGAATTTAAGTCAGTTTGTGGAAGCGTGCCAATGGCGCGCGCTGTAGCTTAATGCGGTGTTTTTCCCGAACAACCGGAAAGCTCCGGATTCATCTGAGTGAGTATAATTAAAGGACATTAGTTAATGTTAAAAATTAGAATTTCTAAATAAGTTTTGAATTTACGGACGTTTAGTGAAATCGGAGAGAAATTCGGATGAGTGTTAAATCGCGTGGGACCCGTTCCCACTTAAAATCACTTAAAGTACCTAGATTGCACTATTCATCACCTCCTTCCTCACTTTCTCTCTCCTTGGTGCGCAAGAACAGCCCCATTCCCCTCCATTTTCATGCAATTTTTCCTTTGGCCATAACTTAGCCATTTCTCCACCGAATTCAACGATTCTTGTCTTGAATCTTGATGGAAAACACCTTCTGAACCCATTGGTACCATTATTGAGCCTTGAAACCACGTATTTGGGGAGATCTGCACCAAACTCAGATTCGAAAATTTGGGAGAAAGTGAGTTCATGAAGCTTTTTCATGCTCCAATGGTGGAGTATGCTTAGGAGGAGCCATATACCTTGCAATTGGGTAAGTTATTTCAACATTTCATTGGTTGATTTTTGAATTTGGATTATGGACCCTAAAGAGGGATTTTGTGATATGTGGTGTTAGAGAGCTCAAATGGAAAATGTCTATTAGATGATAATGTCTTAGAATGATGTATTAATGCTAGAAATGCAATGAAAATTTTAAGCGAAAAAAATGGATTTTTAACTTAGGAAAAATTGATGCATGAAATGGAATTTTTGAGTTTTGTGTTAATGTGTGGTATAGTGAATTGTAGTGTGCTTATATGATGTTAGGAAGTGATTATGTGAGTTGTGGGCCATAGGAATTGAGTGGAAATCCTTGGTTTGGACTAACCAAGATTAGGCCATTTATGTACAATTGAGCAAATGGATGTGTTAGAACACTTTGGTGTTGTGTTGTGTGATGGAAAAGTTATTAGATGGGTTGTGTGGTGATTGGCATGTGGAAGAATCAATGTAAAAATGATAAGTGTTGAAAGTGGCAAAATGTGCCTAAAGTGTAATAATTCGCAAAACGATGCGAAAAAGTCGTAAAACCGTAAAACGGCGATTGAACTAGCCTTTGGGTAACCTAAGTAAGTGAAATAAAATGAGAAAGAAAATTTAGAAAAATAAAACCTAAATTAACCCTTGTATGGCCGAACCTTTGGGGGGAGGAGGAAATTTGACGTTTTTGCGTTCCGACGTATTGTGACTGAAACTGACGGTCGTGCATGGTTGTACAGGTTGCCGTACGTGGACATAGACTTGGAACAGTGAAACAGTGGATTGCCCTTGGTCCTGGATCAAGTGGATTGAGGTAAGTGTTGTGGTTTACAAATGTACGTTGAAATTCATGAGTGGATTCAAAGTTCTAATTGGGGGGAATTGTCCTCTTTGTAGGCGTTCCCTGTTAAGCGCTGCAAGTGGAGTCTGCGGAGCTTAGTAAAAAGAAAGAAAGAAAGGTAACCTCTTGGTACTGGGGCTTGTTCCCCTTTTTGTGTTCCACCTTGCTAGTTGATGGCAATGGTAGGAAGTGTGTATGAGTAGTGTAGAACAGCATGAGCATGCATGTGCATTATCACAGTGGGTACTTATGTACCAGATCTCTGGCCAGTAGATATTTTTTTTAGCCTTCGGGCAAGTGTTCCGGACTGCCACTGGATAGGTCTCCGAGAGGGAGTTCCAGTTGACCCAGGGTCGTGGTGTGTTATCCGGATAGGAGCACACTAGGTTGTCTCGGGTGTATATGGTTGGAAGGGGTACCTTGGTGGGTTGTTCTATGAACACGCCAGGGGTAGTACCCATAGGCGTATAGCCGAGGACATGGCGTGGTATTGGTAGCTACCATCCCGCATGTCGTAGTTGTTCTGATATATCCCCCATTTCTCTAAATCCCTTGCTTTATCCCGTTTTATAACAGTGGTGTTGTTTTTATGCTATTTGTATACATCGAAGTGAACCATTGGGTGGAGTTTTCTCCAGAACCTCTTGGTTACTGAGATATATCCGTATATCTCACCCCGTCTCGGGGCATTTATTTCAGGATGTACCAGTGGACACGGAGCAGCGGGCAAGAAGCCCGCGTGATGACGAGTGGAGCGGTGGTGTATGGTGTACTTTTTGGTGGCCATTTGGCCTAGGCTAGACTTAGAGCATGAACATGTATATGTATGTAGGAGGAGTCCATTAGCATCATGTTCATGTTATTTTGGCTAAGTTTAGTTTCATGTCATTTTAGTTATGTATGTATTTGGCAAGTGATGTTGTAATATGAAATATTTGTAGTTTAAAGTTAAAGTTGGAAATGTAAATGTAATCCAGTATTGTAAATGTACCATGAATGTATGTAATGTGATGGAAGGGCTTTAGGCCCATTGTAGGTTTATGATTATTTGCATTATGGTTTATGCATGAAAATGTTTATGTTTTAAGTGTTTATTGGATTGGGTTGTAAGTGCCCCAAGGCGTTGTTGGACCTTGTGTGTGCCACCCATTGGATTTTGCTGGATTTCAGGTGTAATAGTGATGTTAAACAGGTTATGAAAATTTGGGGATTCTTGGAAATACAAAGGAAACTCTGGCGAATTTTCTGTAGAATTGGCAGTTTTTGGGTGAACTTTGGAGGAGCGTATCTCTCTCCATAGTGGTCCGATTGGGACGTGCCATACGCCATTTTGAAGCTTAGGATGTCCCCTACGTTGTGTCAAAAGCCTAGGTTCATTGGTGGTGTGCGCAGCCCATGAGGGCTGTTGTTACGCACTGCCCTGTTTCTGGCCAGCACCAGTGGGCAGATTCGGGTCTGTGTTGGGAAATTAATTCCCGCTTCGTTACTTGGTCAAATTAAGCGTACGATATATCAAATCGAAGTTTGAGGTGTCTAGTTGATGGTGTAAAATTTTGAGAGGCAGTGTCCTTGTGGTTAGGTGCAGTTTATTCCGTGAAGTTTGGACGTTTTTAGACTGTTTCGGAGTTGGTAGACAATGTTGTTTGTCCAACTTCAAACGGCGATAACCGGAGCTCACGAGCTCGGAATCAAGTGTGTGATAGCTTGTTAGAAAGGTAATTGAATAAGGAAAAAGAATGACCTGGAGTTTAAGTTCGGATTTTTATTTTGGTGTTCGTAGAAAAACAATTAGCAAGTCCAGTTAAGTGGTAAAAACGTAAAAGTGAGGAATTGGCTAAGTGGGTTTATGGGAACCCCTTAGTTTCTTGTAGGTAATAAAATGAAGTGTATAAATAGTTAAGAAAGTCTTCCGCTAGTGTTTCAGTTACGGTCACAGCTTTTTATTATTACGCTTTTTATACTTTTACTGTTCGCGTAATAATCGGAAAAAGTTTATTCTCATTTTTATAAATGAACTGCTGTGATTGTAACTGCGCTTAATATCATAATTAATGTTAACAATACCGGTACGTAACGGGCTGTTACAAAACCTATCCTGGAGGAGTTGATATCCCCTAATCAAGCCAGTTTTGTGCCTAGGAGACACATTCAGGACAACATTATCATTGTCCAGGAACTTGTTCATTCCATGCACAGGATGAAAGGTAAAAAGGGTTTCTTCTCAATTAAGATTGATCTTGAAAAGGCCTATGACAAGTTGAGCTGGAAGTTTATAAGATCTGTTTTGGAGGAGCTGAAGTTTCCTGGACCTTTGGTGGAAGCTATTATGGGATGTGTGTCTAGTCCTAACTTGGAGGTGCTATGGAATGGGGTTAGAACTGGCAGTTTTTTATCCCAGAGGGGAATAAGACAATGGGATCCTTTGTCCCCTTATATATTTGTCCTCTGTATGGAGAAACTAACTCACTTGATCTTGGATGAAGTGGGAAGTAAATCATGGGTTCCCTTGAGAGCAGGCAGGTCTGGTCCTCCTATATCCCATATTATGTTTGTTGATGATATCATATTATTTGGGGAAGCATCTTTGGGCCAACTTAGATGCATTACTACTTGTTTGGAAAGGTTTTCCAATATGTCTGGGCAATGCGTGAGCTTTGAAAAATCTTGCATATATTTCTCCAAAAATGTCAAACAGCATGTTGTGCAGGCCATTTCTGATGTCAGTAGATTCAAGATGGTCAAGAATTTTGGTAGGTACTTAGGTTCTTTGATGAGACATGGCAGGATTAGAAAGGATCATTATGGTGAAGTTATTTCTAGAGTTCAAGCTAGATTCCATGGGTGGAAATCTAAGTGTCTTTCTATGGCAGGCAGAATAACTCTAGCAAAAAGTGTTATCTCTGCTATCCCTTGTTACCATATGCAAAATAATTTGCTGCCTGTGCATGTTTGCAATGACATAGAAAAGTTGCAAAGAAATTTTATATGGGGAGATGTGGAATCTAAAAGGAAGGCCCATTATGTAGCCTGGGAGCAATTGTGTCAACCTAAGGAGTGTGGAGGGCTTGGCATCATCAATTTAAGGTTGCAAAATGAAGCCTTTATACATAAGCTAGCTTGGCAAATTATAGATGACCAAAACAGCTTGTGGGTGCAAGTCTTATTAGGGAAGTATGGTAGAAGAGCTGATCCTAACCGTAGCTTAATAGCAAAAAAAAGTGACTCAATTCTTTGGAAGAGTATTTGTTCAGCTAGGAGTAAGATCACTCAACACCTGGAGTGGACTATTGGGAATGGCAACTCTGTCTTTTTCTGGACTACATGGGGGGAGGCTGGCCGAAAACCTTGTTGGATCTGGTGTTGCGAACTCGGCAAGTGCACCGATCGTTCCAAGTAATAAAGTGATAAGAAAGTATCGTCTCCACAGGGATTGATGAACAATTACTACTATAACCAGTCCTCTTAAGTTAGATAATCGATTGATTGTTGACAAATAATTGCAATTTAAATTAAATGACAATAAAAGTAAAAGAATTGTTTTTGTATTTTTCTGGAAAAGACTTAAAATAGATGAAGAAATGTTTTTGTAGAAAAAGTAATGAAGAAGACTGTAGCCAGGGTACATTCACCAATTGCTCCCAATTTTACTTCGGATTGATTCATAAAACCTATTGAAATTAACAACTCAGACAAATTATCATCTTTTAGAAATAATTAGTTAGATCCCAATCCCTTGGCGATCTAACCCTTTACTTCAATTGGAACCCTAATCCCTTAGTAGTTCCGCCTGAAAATAAGCATTACGTAGATAAATCTCACGACTGCAATCCATACAAGTCTATCCCTAGAACATGCATAGAGAGTCATCTTTATCTCCTTTCAGGATCAGTATTCCAACATCCCTATTGTGAATCCTGATCCCCAGAATATTATTCCCTATTAGGTTGATCAGATCTAACAGAAATAATATCAATACGCTCAAGATAAAAGATGAAATATATTAATTCAATACATAGAATGATTCAATCCTTGTAGCAATTGTTTACAAAGGGATCATGCCCCTGACTACAGAAATAGATCTAGCCAATCAACATCATGATCGCTGATCTGATTTCAACATGAACTGAAAATAGAAGAAGAAGAATACAAGAACGGAATGACGAACATGAAGAACGCCCTCTTCCTTCAGCCGGATCTAGGTCTTGTGGTGTGTTCTGATGTTCTCTTCTTCAAGGGTTGAGTCTCTTTTTATAAGAGACTTTGACCTAAAATGTGAAATTTGAATTTCCATCCTTTCGCGCCTCCCACGCTGATGGCGCGGATCTCGCGCTCTCAGCGCGGGACCTTCTGCCAATTTTCTTCTTCCCACGCTCTGAGCGCCATTCCCGCGCTGTGAGCGTGGGATTTTAGGTCTTCTTTTATGCATTGATTGAGTCACTTTCTTCTTCTTTTCTGCTGTGAGCGTGAAATTACAAGATTGTCCTTCTGACAAAACGTATAACGGAAACCTTACAATTTATTACATAAACGTTATAACGGAAATATTAAAGTATGAATTTATTACAGAAACGTTTAACGGAAAGATTAAATTAAAATAAATTTGAATTCAAATTTCGAATTTAAAATCTGAATTCAACATTTGCGCGATCCTCTGATGCTGCAAGCGCCATTCCCACGCTCGTAGCGTGGGCCTTTAGTTCCACTTTGTCCTTTTCAGCTCTAATTTGTGCATTTCTCCTATGAAATCAACATAAAATCAGTATATAACTTCAGATTAAGATATTTGACAAATTAACAGTGATTTTGCCCTTTTCTTGCATCAGATTAAGTAACATTCTTCCTCTTTTTATCTTACAATTCCTTATATGCTGATCGCATATCATCTGGCTTTAATCGAGCCTCCTATAGCTGACCTGAATCTCAAGACTAGTGCAGTTGTTGATCCTATTTCAGGAGATTGGAGTTGGGGTTACTTGAATGCTTATTTGGATTCTGCTATCTGCAGAATGCTGAGTAAGATTCCTCCTCCTAAGCCCTGCAACCTGGAAGATGGGCTTTTTTGGAAGAAGATAAGCTTAGGTAAATCTGTGGAGAGGAATGCATACTGTTCTCTCTTAAAGCCCACTCGGGAAAATGATAAAGTTTGGGCTGCTGTGTGGAATTGGAGGGGTCCTTATCGAATAACTGTGCTCCTTTGGTTAGCCTGTCTTGATAAACTTCCTGTCAGAAGCACCACTTGCCTATGGAGTGGAGGGGAAGTGTCTTGTCCCACCTGCCTAAGTGATCATAAAGATTTGATGCATGCCCTTAGAGACTGCAAAAATGCTAGGAGCATTTGGGAGGCTAGGTTTGATGGTAAGGTTCCTGCCATGTTTTTTATTGTTGATGGCTTGGAGTGGTTTAGAATTAATTTGTATAAGCCTTTCTTGTCTCGTTTCTGGAAATCGTGGAGAGAGATATTTTTTGTAACCTGTTGGTTTTTGTGGAAGTGGAGGAATGCTTCCATCCATGAAGAAGGTTTTTCTAGACCTATTGATCCTCTGCACACAATCCTTTGTTTTCTAAAGGACATGAAGCGAAGCTGCAGTTCTGATCCTTTCCCTATTGACCATAATCCTGCTGTTGTTTATGGTGGGCCAAGTTCAGGTCAGAAGCCATGAAGGGGTGAAGATTTTCGTGGATGGAGCTGTAAACTTATCTACTGGTGTTGGTGCTTGTGGTGGAGTTGTCTGCTGTGGTAAAGGGGAGTGGATTAGTGGGTTTTCCTACAAAATAGGACACTGTTCCCCTTTGGAAGCTGAATTAGTGGGCATTTTCTATGGTCTCAAGACAGCTAAGCACCTCAATCTTGCTGTGGTTTGGGTGGTTAGTGACAGTAAAGAAGCTATTGCTTGCTTGGAGTCGGATTCAGAAGCATACAAGTTTTATGGATTAATTTTTAATATAAGGAAGCTTGCTTTTACTTTTGATGAGTTTCATTTGGTTTTTACTCCCAGGGAGACTAATACTGCCGCTGATTCCCTGGCCAAGTTTGGTTTAGAGTTCAAGGGGGAAGAGTTGAGGTTGTTTTCCTCTCGCCTTGATAGAGTAGTCTCTACTTGGTTTTCTTTTAAGCATAGACTTTTGTTGGAGCATGTTAATTTGAACATGCAACAGCTGTTTTTTGTAGTTTTTTTGGGTTAGGCCCTCCATATATATATATATATATATATATATATATATATATATATATATATAAATAAATATAAAGTGAGTGAATCTTACACCCTTATATGTAGGGGTGGTAAACGAGCCAGGGGCCTTTCAGGGGCCTTTGACTCGGCTCGTAAAGGCATGAGCTCGTTTAATAAAAGTTCGTGTTGGAACCAGGCTTGGACCTGTATAAAAGCTCGTTTAATAAAAAGGCCCCAGGCTCTAATTCAGAAGCTCGGCCTTAGAGCCTCCCAGGCTAACCTAGTATATAAATATTTATTTATATTTTTTATACTACTTGTAATAACTCTCTCTTTCGTCAATTTATTTCACCCCATTTTATTGGCTTAACAAACTTTTTGAATGATTTTGTTCTATATTATGCTATTTGGATATATATTGAATTTATGTATATTTATGGAATTACTAGTGTTGTTCTATATTATCCTTCATCCTCCTTCACACAAACAAACCCACAAAAATTCATTCGTTCCACTGTGCACTGCTTGTTTGTGTCAATTTTTTTTTTTTTTTTTGTTTGCACTTTTTTTATAATGGGCTAAGATAATATAACTTGTTATCTACCTTCTCTTACTTTAATTTTTTTTTATTGTAGACTTTATAAATTATTGCTGCAAATTGGAAGCTAAGGTTTCTATCTGGAAATTTATTTTTTGTGGAATTCTGTTATCTTATTTTTATTCTTTAACTTATTAACAGGCTAAAACAGGCTTCACACAGACTTTTATTTTTTGTAAATAAACCAGGCCACAAGCCAATATTATATTCGTGACAGGTAACAGGTTAAGGCCAGTCGGACACGTTTAAATACAGGCTTGGCCCGTTAAGATCCAAGCTCGGCTCGGCTCGGCCCGTTAACACCCCTATTTATATGTATAGATAGAAAATAATTTTTTTTCCTAATATTAAACCCTAAAACATAAAACACGTGTTGGCGAAAATATCTAGGTCATCGAGAACCTTCTTTTCATTGTGACCGCAAATACCTAATCCAACAGCATATGGCACGCCGATTCGGCATTTACATTGGCGCAACTAACTCAGACCATCTGCACCGTCGGCTCCATTTGTTGCCAAGCAATCACAACCGTTTATTTTCTCCAGATCCCACTATATAAAGCGATCATAACATTTTTCCCTCGCTCATTCCATCGTTGCCGCGTAAATCGGAATCGGCGCAATCGATCTAACCTAGCAAATCTCTCCGTCCAAACCGTCCTTTGATTCAGTCTAAGGCAAATTTTCGGTTCATATCGCATGGATCTAACCTCGATCTGGTTTTTAGGATGGTTAATTGGAGATTCTGTCGATGTTTCGGTCTCCATTTTGATGGAGGCCAGTGAAATTGCTACATCGGCAAGGAACAGTTATTCAATCTGGTCGTGAATATGATAAGGTAAGTTATATTTTTATTTTTTCGAGTTCTGTTACTTTATATGGATTTCCGTATAATCGGTTATGATTAATTTGTTGCTAGATCTCGGTGGCGCCGCTGATGATCGTGGTTATTTGTGGTCCATGCTGGTGGTTGAGATGCGCGGGTTTTTGTGCTCGAAACAGAGCAATTAAAGCGAGATTGGTTGTATAGTTCTGGTTGTATTCGATCCTTTAGGAGATTACATATTATATCGATTGTGGATTTGATTGGTTGGGTTGAAGGTTATGGTTGAGAGAGATGTGTGAGGTATACACCAAAGGTACTTGTTCTGTTTGTTAGTTTGTTCTATTGCTTGTTAATGGACCTTTGCCATGTCAGGTGCGCTTGCATGGCAGGTCAGAAAAACCTCAATAAAATTACGACTCTTTTTTTGTGTGTGCGGGGGGAGAGATTCCGGGTTCTGAATTATTTTATTTATTTTTCCCGGCTCTCCCATCCGCTGTGTGTGTTGCTTCTTCCCCTTCCCCTTTCTTCGTATGCTTCTTTTCTCTGCCCTGTGAGTTTTTCTGCACTCACAGGGCAGAGAAAAGAAGCATACGAAGAAAGGTACATGGTTCTGAAAGCATACGTTCTACACATACCAGGATTATGATTAGAAATCGGTTATCGTTCTGGAACCCGATTCAACAAAAGATTGGCAATCGATAATAAGGTACATGGTTCTGAAACATACTTTCATTGATTTTAGTTATATGGTTTATAAGTTGCTATACTTGATAATATAATTTTACATTTTACAATTACCATTATACCTCGCATGGCCTAAATCCATAGCATCGTTTTATAAATTTATAATTAGAATAGATGGCCTGCACACAATTAAACTATAAGACGTTGTCATGGTTTTGCTGCAATTGCAATTTCACATATACAAATGATTTATATCTCTATGTCAAACGCAGGTTTTATATTTTCACGATTAGTATAACAATATTTTCTATAATTAAATGGCTCATTTAATTCTCTAGACAGAAGAGAGCAATATTGGTGATACAATAGTTTATGATCATAATAATATAGATATTAAACTTGCTAGTAATTTGACTGATCTCCTTTTAAAGCTACGCAAGTATACTGTCGAACTTTAAAAACTTATCATCGAGTTAATAGTGGCTTTTGATCATCCAAAATTATGTTACTACTGTATATGCAATTTACTATTTAATTAAAACAAGAAAAGAAACTGCTGAGAGCCCCTGCGCACTTGTACTTTTTCAAGCAAATGCAACATGTAATCTTACGGTTCAATCTCTTGCCAAGATTTATCTATGATTTATAAGTAATATATCTGTGTTGATTGATGATTCGGATACTTATATTTTGATCTATGGTATACCTACGGAAACCAGTCATTGTTATAATGTAGAATTATGCTAGTACAATAGTTTAAAGTTTGATTGGTGACTTGCTGAGGCTGTATTGCAAAGCTTCACTTGTACTAGTGTCTTTTTGGGGTATGTGGGAGCTTGTTGTAAATGTGTTTCCCAAAAGCTGCCTTGGTTAGCTTTTTGAGGCAGTGGGTACAGAAGGCTGTAAAACCGTTACTAGTGTAGCTTCAAGGTTCGTTGTATGTGCAGTTCGCTATTGTTGATCTACTTGAGCTTCTGACCTTTTTGGAGCAATTTGCTACCCGCAAAACACCTTTGTCAATCTGATTTCTGAAGATGTGAGTGACTTATAACTGGTAGAGAAGTCTTGCGGTTCTGTGAAGCTGGGAAAGTCATCAGACAACTTAGTAAGATGTACTCGTTTGATCTTGAATGATTGTTACAGGTTATTGGCAACGGGTAGTCATATTCATCCTTTCGTTTTTCTTCTCTGCAGGCCCTTTCTGGATTTCTGTATCAGCTTGTCTGCATAATTGCATTTTGTTCTTTGGATTAATGGTTAGTCTTCAGGCCATGATGGTTTTCTTTGTTCAAGGATCGTTTATTTCATATAGGGAATATGTTGCCATTAATGGCGTGATTGTTTTCCTCGCGTCGTCCTCAGAAATATAGGCCCTGATTGAATATTGTTTGTAACAACAGTTTTTTGGTTTTCGGAAAAAAAAAAACTAGTTTGATTAAGTTTGTTTTGTAAAAAATGTTTTAAAAGTTATAATTTTTATTTTATATTTAGAATCAAATTTAGAAAATACTTAAGCTGTTTTTGAGTTGTTTTTGTTTTGTCTTTTAAACTTTTAAAACATAAAAAACATACGTTTTCATATCAATTTTAGAAAACAGTTCTAAGAAAAGAAAAATTAGAACCCAATCAAAGCAATTTTCAGATAATTGCTGTTTTGTAAAATTAATTTAAAATTATATATACTTTTTAAGTTTTAGAATCAAATATAAAAAATATATATTGGATGTTTTTGTTTTATGTTTTTAATTTTTAACTTTTAAAATAAAAAAATTACGGAAAATATTCATTTCATTGTGTACTTTTCAAAATAGTTTCATGAAAAAAAGCTTAACATAGACAGACCTTACTTCGATGCATTTTTTTCTTCGTTGTGTCTCGTAGTGTCTAATTTCGTATTGATGGCCTCAATATTTAATGTCTAGTAGGTGGTGTATTTACGTTGAGTTGGCCTTGTTCTATTAGCGTCCTTTTGTAACTTAATTTATTTTGTCTTGGCAGGTTTATTCATTGTTACCCGCTTGAAGGAAATTTTGATTTGATACCGGAGTGAACATTGTGTTGATATTACCAAGAAATTTTGGTTACGTCTGCTTCATCAAATTAGACGATTCTGTTATATCAACTATTGCCTGTGTAGTCTTGTTTATTTACCGTTCAACGAGATATATTCCCGACGTTAGTGGATGTTTTTATGGCCTCCGCCATTGTTAGATTGATCTGTAGTTCTTGGAAACACGGTATTTATCCTTTCTATTTTTTAAACTTCATTTTAGTTCGATTATGTTGAAATTTAGTTCCTGTAGGTCTTGTATATGTTTACTGTTTGTCATTGAATTGGTTTTGATTTTTGTTAGGTTGACAATAATTTCCAGTGAGCTTGCTGTTAACCACACCATTAGATTCTCCTCTGGTCTATTTTTAGTGCTTTCAGAATGAACTGATCTCTTCTTTATGCGACAAAAATTTCGCTGCCTTTGTTTTTACTCTTGCGTTATACAGTAACGAAGTTATGAATTAGTTATAGTCGGCTCTGATTCATATTAGACTTATTGTGAATAATATCAATGGTAATTGTTTTTATGCCAAATTCATGCAACTCGTAACATAATTTCTTTACTATAGATATGGAAAGGATTCATTCAGAGTACTGAAAATCCGTTTTTATTTGGTTGGAGAGTCAAGTTCCATGTTTTGAAATAGCTTAAGTTTGAAAAAAAAAGAAAAGAAAAAAAAAACAGCTTTTTAGTTCAAGTTTTCTGTAGTGTATTTGAAGGGTAATATGCTGCTGCACATTTATGTTGATTTGGTTATTAATGTTATTAGACGTAATTTTACGAGTAACAGATGTGTATGTGGGTCATGTATTCTGGGCTGAATGTTCAAATGTGACAAATTACTCAAGATTTTATGATGGATCCATAAGCTCCAATTGGAAAGAGCGCCCAACTACTGTGTATGGGAGGATGGTGGTTCGAGTCCACCTGGATCCGCTGACCCTTGTCATGTTAAAACTGAACACTAATTTTTATCAAAAAAATGGGAGTTGTGGTCGGGATTATGTTTATGCGAAAGGTGAGTGGGAGGTGTTGGAATGGCGAGTTGACTCTGCTTTAGTTATTCTACTATTATTACAATATTTTTGCTGAACTATTAAAAAAGTAAAACAAGAAAAGTAAGTGAACTAAAATGAAATAATTCCTTCGTAATGGTAAAGACAGCTGACAAAACTTACCTAAATGTCAAGTCTTGCGTGGGCTGCTAGATTTAGTTTTAAAGGAAATGCTATCATAGACTTGTCTGTTTTCCTAATGAAGATTGTCTTTACATATGGAGACTGTAGGCCATGATCTTGTGGAGAAAGTGGATTAATAGGGATCAGTTCTCTCAAATTTTCAATTCTGATCTTCAAGCCTGGTTGAATAATCTTCTCTGTAGAAGGACAACAAATACTCCCCAATCCCACTGGTATATTGTTTTGGTGTTATCTGTTGGCTTATGTGGCAAGAACAGAACAACTTGATTTTTAAAAGGTGCAGTAAGTCTTGCTAGGGCTAAGTTTATTGCTGACAATATTCTTCTTATTGAGAATATGCTTCCTGGCGCTGGTAGTAGGCCTGGAAGCACGAGGTCTTCATCAAGTGGTAGTTTCCCCCTCCTGATTGGTTCAAAAGTCAACTCGGATGGAGCCCGTAAATGGGACACTAGAAGGACGAGATGTGGTGGTGTTATACGTGGCTGCAATGGTAGATGGATGGTGGGCTTCTCTAAGAACATGGGTAGAGGTAACTCTCTTGTTGCTGAGTTGTGGGGTGCCTTTGTTGGTTTGGATCTTCCCTCAGAGCGGGGACTTAGAGCTGTCTGGCTTGAAGGGGACTCTTCTACCATGCCCTTCAAGCCATGGTCAATTTTCTGTTCAATGGATGTGAATATGGTTGGCAAAACGGGCCAATCCGGCTCGACCCGTTTGCAATCAGGAAAAAATGAGTCGAGTTAGGGTTGACTCAAAAAAAAAATGAGGCAGGAAATCCAACCTAATCCGACCTGAGCTGGATTAGGGTTGGTTTGCTCGAAAAAATGAGAAAAAAAAAAGTCTCTCTGTTGAAGGTGCTTACACTTTCACAACTTTGCCATTTTGGTGCAAATCCACCATCCTTGCAGCAAAAGTCGTATATTTCCCAACAACAACAGCCCACACCATCAACATCAAAGGCTTTACATGTGCCTCACCAACACTCCCGGTCATTTTCTCAACTTGTAACCTCAATTTTGGTGTTATGAAATATTGGAGTCGATGGGATTTCAGATGGAAAGGTAATTCATATCAGTGGAAAAATAAAGCAAAGTGCTGGAACACGTAGTAGACAGTCTCACAGATCATTTATGGGTGCTTAGTTGGTATTCATTTTCGAGCTGTTGAAGTTTTAAGTGGGTGCTTAGTTGGTATTCACCTTTGAGCTGTCGTCATCTTCCAGTATGGATAACCCGTGAGCTGACCCGTTTGACCTGTGGGTTGGCTTGACTTTTCTCGAGCTGGCTCAGGTCGGGCTAGCTCGGGTTATCAGCTCATTTTGCCAACCCAACTCGGCTAATTTTTGCCATCCCTAGCTATGAACCTTAAGCTTTGCTTCAATTTGCTTTCTAAGATCCAATCGTTAATCAGTAGACAGTGGACTGTTAAGACCTCTCATTCCTATAGGTAGAATAATATGGTAGCGTACTGGATGGTTAATCTCTCTTTATCCCAGAACTGGGATATTGTTATTTTTTATGAGCCTCCTCCTGGTTGTGGCTCTCTTGTGCAACAAGACCTGATGGGTGTTGCATCACCCAGATTTTTCAATTAGTTTTTGTATTTCCTTTGTCTTAAAAAAGAAGAAGGAAATGCTATCATATCCCATTAGCAATGGAATTGGGGCAAAGCAACACAGATAATTTTATTAGATAATCATAGCATATAAATATTGGGAAGATATTTTCTCATGTAGGAGAATTGTTTTTTCCTACGAGTGATACTTCAATTTTTGTGCAGTATTTTCTTGTTTTTTAAATAGATGTGGGTCCTATACAAGATGTGTCTTTAACATGAGAAAATTTTCTCCTATATGAGAAAATTGAAACCCATACATATTTTGTAAGTAGTTTACTTGGTGTGTTACCGTGTATTGTTAATTAGTTCTTATATATTTTATGGGTAAAGGATTTCTTCGGTCACCGGAGATAAAATTATCTCCAGTGAGCTCAAAACGATGTCGTTTTGGGGCGGAAATCAAGGTGTTTTTGTAATTTTAATATATTGCAGGGTTATATTAGTCTTTATCATTATAATTTTTTAATCTTAAAACTCAAAATGATGTCATTTTGAGCTAACCGGAGATAATTTTATCTCTGGTAACTGGAAAAATACTTTTTTCATAATTTATTCTTATAGGTTGTGTTACACAAAATTATTTCACTCCACCTAATTAATTATATGTTTCTTAAAATATTTGCTTGCACATGCTTTCCTTTCTTTAGACCCTCCAATAAGCACATATTGAAATTTAGGTCACGAGTGTATTCATTGGCTATGCTATTAATTATAAAGATTATTTATGTCTAAATCCAGATGGTTGTATATACTTTGAAAGGATGTCTTATTCAATGAAAACAGGCTCCCATATTCTTTATAAAATGACAAAGCAGAATCACCTAGTCTTTCTCCAACTACCTCCCTTCCCTTTTATTGTTTTGCCCAGATATAGCCTTCACCAACTATCGTCCTCTCCTAATACAAATGTAACATGTAATATATCAGGTGAGAAAACTTACACTGCTAATGAACTTGAAGAACAACCTGTCTTCACTTTTCATAATGTTGCACTTGTTGTACCTAGTTCACCTTTAACATCAGTTTTTGCTCCTAATATGTCCACTGAATCACGCTCTATTGCCCATGCGAGTTCACCCAGTTCCTCATCGTAACATGTTAGTCCTCATCCTCACCATGCTTTTCTTCCTTATCTCCTTTTGAATATAAACCCTCATCTACCATTTCTCCTCCTTTTACTATTCATTCCATTACCATAAGGTTGAAAACTCTTGCAAGATCTCTTGCTTTACTCATACACACGGAACCTAATGTCAAACAAGCCTTGGCCAACCTTCAATGGCTGGAAGCTATTAAAGCATAATTTCATGCTTTGCAAACTAATAAAACATGGACTCTTGTTTCACTTCCACCTAATAGGAAACCTATAGAATGCAAGTGGGTGTTTAAAGTGAAGGAGATTCTAAATGGGACAATTAACAAATATAAAGATCGAATGGTTGCTAAAGGGTTTCATCAACAAGAAAGGTTTGATTACACTGAAGCTTTCTCCCTTGTCGTTCGGCCAATGATAGTGAGAGTAATGCTCACATTTCCTCTTAGATTTGGCTGGCCATTAAGATAGTTGGATTTAAATAATGTTTTCCTTAAAGAGGACTTGGTTGAATATGTATACATGTAGCAACCTCCAGGATTTGAAGCTTATGATAAGACACCGTTATATAAGCTGAAAATGGCACTATATGGTCTAAAACAAGATCCAAGAGCTCAATTTGACAAGCTAAAGCAGGCTTTGGTTCTTATAGGTTTTCAGTCTTGCAGTTGTAACCCTTCACTCTTTATTCTTCATCATACAAATGTATGCATATATTGTTTGGTAATGTTGATGACATTATTGTCACAAGAAATGATCCTCCATTTGTTCAGAATCTCATGACTAACTTTTGAATTCCAAATTTTATCTTAAAGACCTCGGTGACTTGGATTATTTCTTGGGGATAGTTAATAAACATTACTCTGGTTCTATTTTGGACTCTTAATCCAAGTACATTAGGGATCTTTTAGCTCGAGATAATATGTTAGATGCTAACTAGTTGCAAGTTGATGGAATATGGCTCCAACTACTTTGATAATCCTCACTAGAATCGCTCTATTGTGGGTGCATTGCAATATGCAGTTATTACTCGTCCAGAGATTAATTTTGTTGTCAACAAAGTTTTCCTATTTATAACTCAACCTTTACTTAATCACTGGAATGTTGTAAAACGTATTGTGAGGTACCTTAAGGGAACCATGACATATTGGCTCATGCTTTAGCCAATCACTACTCATTGTCCTCTCTCCTTAATAGTCTTTTGTGATGCAGATTGAGCTAGTGATCTATATGACCGCATGTTTACTTTTGGTTCTTGCCTTTTTCTTGGTCCCAATGTAGTGTCACGGTGGTCCAAGAGGTAGATTTTGGTAGTAAGGTCTAGTATAGAGGCCGAATACAAGAGCTTAGCTATTCCTTCAGCAGAGATCCTATGGATTTAGTCACTCCTTTGTGAGCTTCATGTTTCATTAGCTACTCCTCAAGTTTATTATGACAACCTTAACATTATTGCTCTATCTCAAAACCTGGTCCAGCATGCTAGAACCAAATACATGGAATTGGATATTTTTTTATAGAGAAAATGAGTTTTATCTAAAGATCTAATTGTCTTATATTCTCGCCTCAGAGCTGCTTGTAGACACCTTAACACAACATTGTGTATGTTCTAAATCGACAAACACAGACACACACACACAAATTGAAAAATGAAAAGATGAAGAGAAGAGAGAAATTGACACAGTGATTTACCTTAGTTCACCCAATATGAGCTATGTCCAGCTTGTCTGTATTATATTCACCTCACCGCCACTAGTTACAAGTCACTCGGTTTACAAGTGAATATAAATAGGATTTATAAAACTCTAACAACAATTATTCATGAACCTAAACCCAAACTACTAAGAAAAATAAAATTATAATAACTCAGAGGCCCACAACAGTTGTATTCTTTCAAATATTGGGTAAAGCCAAATAAAATTACACCTCAACCCAGTTACTTTTCTGCGGACTCTGTCAACAAGGCCCCTCATCATTATGTAAAGTATGAGTCATACTCGACAATGTGTATACTTTCAAATGTTCATTTTTTGACTTGTACTAAAAGACATCTATTCTTTTTAAATTGGGTAAAGCCAAATATTCGGCATGCAAATCCAGAACAACTTATTTCTGATTTTAGGTAAAAAAACTATAGAGTTTGCCAACAGAGAGCCATATGGGTACGAAAGACGCACGAGACAAGTCCTCAGCAGGTGACGAAGGACCCTTAAAATTAAAAGTCGTGGATCAAGTTTATGATATTAAACTTGGTCTCAAAATGAACCTCGCCATTCAGGTACTAATATTTGTCGGCTATTTGACCATTGTACCCCTTTTACATTTAAAAAGTACCACTTTGCCTCCGTCCTAAAATTATACACAATCTGATCCTGTTTGACCAATATACTCGAGTATATCAAGTCTCATGAACATATACCTGAGTATATGACTCAGATACTCGAGTATTTGTTGTTCCTGGGCATGTACTCGAGTATATATTCAAACAAATTTCTACAAAACTTTTTCAACGCGTGCTCTCTAAAAGTTAAGTGAAATTAAAAAAGGCACCTGGGTCAAAAGTTATGGCCTTCCGAAGTTTTATTAAAGAATTTCCAAAATTCTATAATGCCAATAGGTTTTACGATACCCACAAAGCTCCTTAACCCGAGGAGGAGCTTTGTGTGTATCACAAAACCTATTTGGCATTACAAAATTTTGAATTTTTTTTAATAAAACTTCACTATAACTTTTGACTTGGGTGTCCGAATTGGGTGTTTTTTTGTTCCTCATAACTTTTCAAGAGTATAATGACCTCAACTGGTAAATCTTAGTTAGAGATTTAGTTTAAGGATTTAAATGTCATAATTAGATTCAGAACATGATTTTTAGTGTTTTGATTGTAATCATGACTAGGTAATGAACAATGACTTCTGTCGGGTATTTTGCACTACTGTGTAGCAACTAGAAGAGCTCAGAAATGAGAATAATGATGTTAGAGACTTAATTTTGCAATTCTGATGCCAAATATGAGTTTAGAACGGAAAATTGTGTAGTCTGGCATTTTTTGCGACAATATCGTAAAACGCGTTTCTACCGGATATTTTGTACTGCCATTTAGACAACTAGTAGAGTGCAAAAATATGAAAAAGTTCAATAAAAGTATGTTTAAGTCCAATATATGCCATACAAGTGATTTTTAGACCAAAAGTATTCAGTTCAGAAGTTTAATGGTTTTGCGTGCAAAATTGCATAGTGATTCACAGTGCATGTTTTCGGAAGCAGTGTTCGAATTCAACTGTGAATAACTTAAAATATTCCTTATGGAATATAAGTGAATGTAAATAAACTTAGAAAATATCAAGTTAAGTGAATTTAATTAAGAAGAAAACACCCGTTAAATGACCACATATCTTATAAGAACAAGTGGCTTAAGTGAAACACTATTCACTCACCATATTCCTCTTCTCTCTCCTCTTGGCTGATCCCCCCTTCTCCATTAGAGCTTGGTTTTCAAGTTTCTTCCTCTCTTGATTTCTCCATTCTCACTCAACCAAATACAAAAGTGCATTACACGATTTTGATAGTAAAACACCTAAGGAATCCATTCCACTACTTAGTTTGAGCTGAAATTGAGTGTGTGAAGAGTTTCTCCCTTCTCCAATTTCGTGGCACTATTCACAAGGTCAAGAAAGTGGTGGGGGGGGGGGGGGGGTTTTATGAGCCAAGCTTGGTGGATGATCTTTGAGCCTTGGATTGTTGATTAGAGGTAAGAAATCTCTATTCCTATGGTTCCAATTTTGATTCCCAAGTCTTGAATGTTTAAGAGCATGTTAGGGGGTTTAATGATTATGCCTTGTCTTTGGTGTTTTGAGTTTTGAGTAGGGAAGAATATATGTTAAGAGTTTGAATTGTGTATGTAGTTATGTAAATAAAAAGAGAAATCGTACGGCTCCTCTCCTATGCATGTTCGACCTAAGGGGGAAATTGGAGTTTGAAATGCAAATTAAATTTTGAACATGTGTGTAGGCTTTGGATTATAGGTAAGTATGTATAAGAGAGTGTAAGAGTTAGATGGTTGAAGAATTCCTTGGTTGTGAAAATGCCACTTTAAGGCCTAGGTGCTTTAATTGTGGAACCTTGGGAAATCGTGAATATGTTAGTGAATCTTGGATTAGATGTGTATGATAAGCTTGAATTTGATGGACTAAAGCATTGGGATCATGAAATTGACATGGTTTCCTTTATGTGCCTCTTGTCTATTTACAAGAGAAGTATGTTTTAAGAGTGACTATTTGTGCTAGCGAGCACTTATACGGTCTAAGGACTATATGATTAGATGTTTAAACATTTGGTTGGATTAGATAAAAAGAAAAATGAATAAGTTCCTTCATTGGGCCTTATATGTGAATATGACTATTTTCAAAGGAGGTATGTGCTAGGAGTTACTATTTTGGAAAGAGAGCACACTTTTATGTGTAGAATAATGTTCTAAGGTGTGTGAACCTTCACTTTGGTGAAAGACAAAAGAAAATAAGGTAGCTCATTTGTATGACCCTAAAATAGTTAAGTTAAAAAAATTGGTCTAATATGGTTAAGTTAAAAAAATTGGTTACGACTTGTGTGTATGGCATAATATTGGCATAAGAATTGATAAGTAAAAGATGAAATCAATAAATAGTGTGTCTGGTGAATAATTACTTGGCTTTGAACCATTTTATTGACATTTGTGTGGATTCCCTATTTTAGGTGCACCTAGGAGTCTTGCTGAGGATCCTACATCAGAGGAGGCTAGGTAACTCGTATTTTTGGTTGGCTGTGAACCATTTTATTGATATTTGTGTGGATTCCCTATTTTAGGTGCTCCTAGGAGTCTTGCTGAGGATCCTACATCAGAGGAGGCTAGGTAACTCGTAGTTTTGGCAGGCCATTTATACAGCTTCGAGAGGTAAGCTCTATGTTTAAGGGGTTCGCTCTTACTTTGTGTTTCGCCATAGTGTACGGACTATGGTTGTGTTGTATGGCATGTATGAGATATATGATATAGATGCATTCACATAGAGCTATATGATGATGTGATATGACATATTTTATGTGATATGTATGATGACTCTTGGCCATTGAATCAGTGTGCATCAACTCCATGTAGGGGAGAGACCCTTGGGAATAAGTGCGTTGATTTCCACTTGGAGAGAGGTCCTTGGGGAATGATTGCGTACTTCAAAGATGTTATATGAGATATGTTCAATACAATATGATATATGATAAATATGATGTTTTGTATATTATATATCTGACTGTCATGCAGGAAGTGAGCCTAGGGTATGGAGAGTTCTCTATAAACTTGGAGCTTACTAGAGATTCGTCTCTCACCCCATTTGGGGATATGATTTCAGGTACACAGTTAGCTGGAGAGCCCTTACGGGGCAAGGACCCTACTCATGGCTAGAGGTGCTAGTATGAGGATATGGAGTTTTGGGTTGCCAGAGGCTACTATTTATTATAGATGTTATTTTTGGAGAGCATATATTGTTGTATTTTGTGCTCTATTTATTTAGGGATCTTGATGTCTGATCCAGAGTTATGTATATGGCATGAAAGCATTTGATGCATGTACATTTTAGTATTCAGGCATTATTATGAGATGAGGTATATTCTGAAATGTGATTATTACATGCTGTTAGATTTAGAGGCATAGAGCCTTGTATGCATGCACCCACGAATGGGTTTCATAGTAATATGTGATATATATATATATATATATATATATATATATATATGATATATTAGGATGCATGTGCTTATCAGGACATTATGAGTGGGATTATATGTAAGACTATTTGTCTCATGTATAATATTAAGTGTTAGTGGATTTAATTAATTAAAAAGGGCGTTATGGTAATTTGACTATGAAGGGAAGTTATTAAAACATAACTGTTGATAGGTGCAGTTATATAAGTGTCATATGGTCAGTTTTCTGATAAAGGTGTCTGACAGAAAATAATGTTCCATCTGGGTCTGCCTATGAAAGTTGTATCCAATCCCTATCAAAGAAGATACAAGAACGATGAAGGGTTAAGACTCCGAGAAAGGATTTCACCATCAAAGATCTTCCGCATTAATGGACAAAGGTATGTTTATGTCAAACTCATGAATTCTAAAGATCCTCTGTTATGTTCTTGAAAGGAATATTGTTGAACATGAATTATTCAATTACTGATGAAATGCTTACATGTGGTATCAGAGCGTGTGTTTAAGAATTTGTGTTTTTCCATAAACAATTATGAACGAATTCTTAATTCATGAAAATATGGGGTTTTCTGAAAATTTTGATCACCATGACTGTTGATTTCTCTGAATTCTATCATTGAAAACTCTTATGGGAAAGGAATGGGAACAAAATTCATGTTGTGTTGTTAAATAATGTTCAAGTACTACACTTTATGAAAACATGATGATTGAGTACTGTATGCTGCCATATTATCTCCTTCCATGAATGATCGTATTTACGGTTTCTGAACGATTTTCATTTTCTGGAAAACGGTGCTCGATCGCGCCAACATGGTGCAAACCCGCGCCAACTTTCTGGACAAAGTACTGGATCACTGGCGCAGAACCGCGCCGTGATGGCGCAAACCCGCGCCGCTTTACGGGAAACACAAATGGACCACCGCGCGGAACTGCGCGGGAATGGCGCTAACCCGCACCATTTCTCTGGTCATTGTACTGGCAAAGTGTGTCATTGTCATTTGTTTATTCTATTTTATGAATTATTGGGAAAACGTGAAAGGACATTGATATACATGAAAGTTGGACAAAGTTTTGGAATTAATTATAGTAATTTGTTAGTCACCAAAGTGGCCAAATCTTGAAGAGTTGTTTTAATTTCAAATTTTATGAATTTTATTTCAATTACCATGACTGTGATGCTATGAATAGTATGATATAATTATTCATGTTGTGGTATATTGAAGTTCATTATTATAGGACAGTTAGGGATCAACCCAAAGGTTGATTATTTATTTTATAAAATGAACATAGATGTTGGTATTGTTGGCATATTTCCTTACGTTTGGACATCCAAAGATGACAAATATTCATGATAGGGGTATGCTTCATTGCCGAATTACGTGAAATTTATATAGCATTATTATAGTTAATGTTGTATGTCAATGGATCCCCAAAGGTGAACATTGATATGCATTGAAGTTAGTATGTTTGAATCTATGAAGTATGTTAGTATGTGACATGTATGACTCAAAGCATTAATGTTTTAAATGTTATTCCTCGCAGTACCGGTTGCTACACATTCCATGTTCTCAACTGTTGCAGTCTTTAATGGGCTAAACTTCT
The DNA here is from genome assembly GCA_032173675.1 of Gastrolobium villosum. Taxonomy (NCBI): domain Eukaryota; kingdom Viridiplantae; phylum Streptophyta; class Magnoliopsida; order Fabales; family Fabaceae; genus Gastrolobium; species Gastrolobium villosum. Next base: position 63,695 of record JAVKPL010014368.1, on the reverse strand, counting down.
CTGAATGGAAAGAGCAAATCAATTTTTACCTTGGGGTAATGGATATGGATTTGGCTCTTAGAGAAGAGGAACCTGGTGCTATTACTCCTGAAAGCACTAAGGATGAAAGGAACCATTTCGAGAACTGGGAAAAATCCAATAGATTAAGTCTGATGTACATGAAAATGAGCATTGCAAGCAACATTAAGTCAGCTCTTCCACAAACTGAAAGTGCCATCAAAATGATGAAACTTGTGGAAGAACGCTCCCAAACCGCTGATAAGTCTCTTGCTGGGACACTTATGAGTACACTGACCCCATGAAGTTTGATGGTTCGCGTACTATGCATGATCATGTTATTGAAATGATAAGCATTGCGGCAAAATTAAAATCATTGGGAATGGCTGTGGATGAGAACTTCCTGGTGCAGCTCGTATTGAACTCATTACCGTCTGAGTATGGTCCTTTCCAAATGAACTATAACACCATGAAAGATAAATGGAATGTGCATGAATTGCACAATATGCTAGTTCAGGAGGAAACCAGACTTAAGAATCAGGGAGCTCATTCCATCAATCATAGATGAAAATAGCGCCGCAATAGCACACAATATCGCTATTGTAGGGTAGCGGCCATATGCCGCAACAAAACGCACGCAACACTACTGTTTAGTGTAGCGGCAAAAATGGTCAATAATTTACAGTAGCGGATAGCATGTTTAGCGGAGCAATTGCACGCTACAGTGAACAAGCAATGGAAAAAGAGGATTGAAGGGTATAATGGTCTAAAACCTTAATTATAAGGGTATACTTGGGCTTTATCAATTCAGCCACCAGGTTAATTATTTAATCTGCCTTTCTTCTCTATTTTATTTATATTTTACCTTTTTTCTCTCTCTTCTACACTTTCTGCCTTCAATCTCTTTTCTACGGACAAGCTTTCTAGTCTCTCCCTTCAAGCTCTCTTCGGATCGATATTTAGCAACAGAGCAAGGCTTCGCTGTTTTCTGATTGTTAAGGTACTGCTATCTTTTTAATGTTTTTAATATTTTTATTATTTTATTTATAATGGGTACTGCTATCTTTTTAATGTTTTTAATATTTTTATTATTTTATTTATAATGGGTACTGCTATCTTTTTAATGTTTTTAATATTTTTATTATTTTATTTATAATGGGTACTGATATGTTTTAATGTTTTTAATATTTTATTTATATATTACAATTTTATTTTACATGAACAATCTGAATATGATATAATCAGTATATTACAGAATATATTATTCATTATATATAATTTTATGTTTTCTGATTTCCTTATGTTTTAATATTTTTATTATTTTATTTATAATGGGTACTGCTATGTTTTAATGTTTTTAATTTTTTATTTATATATTATAATTTTATTTTACATGAACAATCTGAATATGATATAAACAATATATTACTCATTATATATAATTTTATGTTTTCTGATTTCCTTATGTTTTTAATATTTTTATTATTTTATTTATAATGGGTACTGCTATGTTTTAATGTTTTTATTTTTTTTATATATATTATAATTTTATTTTACATGAACACTCTGACTATGATATAAACAATATATTATAGAATATATTATTCATTATGTATAATTTTAAAAGGACATGGCCAAAGTATTCAGAATTGGGGTATAATATAATATATGAAAACTCCATATAACATTACACGTATTTGACTTATTCAGCCCATGGCCTCCACATTTTGTCTTGGAGCATAGTATAATAATTTTTTGGGAAATAGAAGTATCATGTTGTAGGAAAAAATTTATGTCATGCTATAGACACAATGAAGGTGGACCCCACCACTTTCTTTTTTTTTTTTTTTTTTTTTAAAAAAATGGTGGGATCCACCTTCATTGTGTCTATAACATGACATAACATTTTTCCTACAACATGATACTTCTATTTCCCTAATTTTTTATACAAAAACATGCCTCCACGTTTTTATACAAAAACAACACACACACTTGATTTCAGCCAATGGCCTCCATGTTGATTTATTCAGCCAAACAGCACACGCACTTGATTTATGTTAGTACTAGTGACAGTGAGGATGGAGAAGACTTCTTAGAAGATGGTAGAGATGATGATTTTGTTTAGTTCCTTTCTTGATTTTGAAATAGACAATTAAAATTCGTATTTGACAATATTTAGATCCTTCCTTATGTTCCTTGATTTTTTCTAATGTAGCTCTTTTCAAGGAATTTATATTATTTCCTTTATATTCTTTGAATCCTTTTTTGGAATGAAAGTGACAATAGAATTAATTATGAATGTATATTTTTAATTTTAATTAAATTTTTTATGGACTTCGCTGTAGCGGTTATACCGCCACTCGCTATACCGCTATAGCATTTTTGAGCTTGGCCGCTATCAACCGCTACACGCTATTAATAACTATGCCATCAATTATGTAAAACATCAAGGAGCTGAAAATAATAAAGTTAAAAAGCATGAGAAGATAGGAGGAGGATGAGGACCCCTTAAGGTTGATGAGGCCTCTTCTTCTAAAATCCACAAAAAGGAAAATAATGCAAAGATGAGGTGCCATTTCTGTAAAAAAAAAAAGGGCATTTCAAAAAGGATTGCTTGAAACGTAAGGCTTGGTTCGAAAAGAAAGGTAAGCCTAGTGCTTATGTATGTCATGGATCAAACCTGACTGAACTTCCTTATAATACGTGGTGGATTGATTCTGGTTGTACTACTCATGTTTCTATTACAATGCAGGGATTCCTTAAGACCCAAACCACAAAGCCAAATGAAAAGTTTGTCCTTATGGGCAATAGAGTGAAAGTTTCGGTGGAAGCTATTGGGACTTACCGTTTGATTCTCGACAATGGATTTCATTTGGATTTATGTGAAACTTTGTATGTCCCTAGTATATTTAGGAATTTAGTTTCAATTTCCAAACTTGATGTTGTTGGATACTCTTTTAAATTTGGTAGTGGTAGTTTCAGTTTGTACAAGCACAATCATTTGATTGGTAATGGTACTTTATGTGATGGATTATATAAATTATGTCTTGATAATCTTTATGCTGAAACACTTATGACTCTGCATCATAATGTTGGTATTAAACGTACCTTAATTGATGAATGTTCCGCTTACTTGTGGCACAAATGTTTGGGACACATTTCCAAAGAAAGGATGCAAAGATTGGTGAAGAATGAAATCCTTCCGAATTTATACTGATTTGAATATTTGTGTGGATTGTATTAAAGGAAAACAAACAAAACACACAAAGAAAGGAGCCATGAGGAGCACTCAGGTTCTTGAAATTATACACACTGATGAATGTGGTCCGTTTGATGTTAATGCTTTCAATAAAGAAAAATATTTTATCACCTTCATTGATGATTATTCACGTTATGGTTATGTCTATTTGCTACATGATAAAGTCTCAAGCTGCAAATGCTTTGGAGATTTATATTAATGAAGTTGAAAGGCAATTGGACAGAAAGGTGAAGATTATCAGGTCTGATATCGGTGGTGAATATTATGGAAGGTATGATGAAAATGGACAACATCTGGGCCCATTTGCTAAATTTCTGGAAAAGTGTGGTATTTGTGCTCAATACACAATGCCCGGTACACCGCAACAGAATGGTGTATCAGAAAGGCGTAATAGGACCTTACTGGATATGGTTAGGAGTATGTTAAGTAATTCTTCTTTACCTATTTCATTGCGGACTTATGTTAACCTGCCATGTACGTATTGAATAGGGTTCCTAGTAAGTCAGTTCCAAAGACTCCTTTTAAACTTTGAACTGGAAGGAAACCTAGTATAAGACACCTGCATGTTTGGGGTTGTCAGGCAGAAATTAGACACTACAATCCGCAAGAAAAGAAACTGGATGCAAGGACAATCAGTGGTTATTTCATTGGTTATCCAGAAAAATCGAAAGGGTATAGATTTTACTGTCCTTATCATACTACAAGGATTATTGAATCTGGAAATGCAAGGTTCATTGAAAATGGTGAAGTTAGTAGGAGTGAAATACCATGTAAAGTGGATATTCATGAAATGAGAGTTCCATTGACTTGTAGCTCTAGCAAAGTTGTTGTTCCTCATGCTATTGAACCAATCAATAATAATGAAGGATGAATTGATGATCCCACTACTTATGAAGAAATAATTGTTGATGAACCGAATGAACCCATAGTAGAAGAACCACAACAAATAGCATTAAGAAGATCTCAAAGAGAAAGGAGACCTGCTATTTCTAATGATTATGTGGTATATCTACAAGAGTCTGATTTTGACATGGGTATTCAGGATGATCCAGTAACGTTTTCACAAGCCATAAATGGTGATAATGGTGATAAGTGGTTAGATGCCATGAAAGATGAGTTGAAATCTATGGAACAGAATAAGGTATGAGATCTTGTTGAGTTACCAGAAGGGTGCAAGAGAGTTGGTTGTAAATGGGTCTTTAAGACCAAACGTGACTCTCATGGTAACTTGGAACGTCACAAGGCTAGACTAGTTGAAAAAGGATTCACTTAGAAAGACGACATTGACTATAAAGAAACTTTTTCACCAGTTTCAAAGAAGGATTCTTTAAGAATCATTATGGCATTGGTAGCTCATTATGATCTAGAGTTAAACCAAATGGATATGAAAACTGCCTTTCTAAATGGGAATGTAGATGAAGATGTGTACATGGACCAACCAATGAGGTTCATAGAAAAGGGTAAAGAGCACGTGTTGTGCAAACTTAAGAAATCAATATACGGACTAAAACAAGTTTCATGACAATGATACCTTAAGTTTAATGGTACTGTTGTTTCTTTTGGATTTAAAGAAAACATCGTTGATCGATGTATATATCTAAATATCAGTGGGAGCAAGTTTATATTATTGATTCTGTATGTTGATGATATTTTGCTTGCAACTAACGATCTTGGTCTTTTAAATGAGACTAAGAAGTTTCTCTCTAGTAATTTCAAAATAAAAGATATGGGTGAAACAGCTTATGTGATAGGAATAGAAATATTCTGTGATAGATCACAAGGTCTGTTAGGTTTGTCTCAGAAAGCTTGCATTAATAGAGTTCTAGAGAGATTCAGAATGGAAATCTGCTCATCATTTCCAGTTCCAATTCAGAATGGAGATAAATTTAGTCTCATGCAATGTCCTAAAAGTGAATTGGAATGAAAAGAAATGGAAGCAATTTCGTATGCATCATTAGTTGGGAGCTTAATGTATGCTCAGACTTGTACGAGATCAGATATTAGCTTTGCAGTTGAGATATTAGGTAGATACCAAAGTAATCCCGATATGGATCATTGGAAAGCTGCAAAGAAAGTTCTGAGATATTTGCAAGGAACTAAAGGTCACGTGCTTACTTATAGAAGGTCTAACAACCTTGAAGTGATAGGATACACAGATTCAGATTTTATAGGATGCGTAGACACAAGAAAGTCTACATGTGGTTACCTGTATCTTTTAGCTGAAGGAGCTATATCATGGAAAAGTGCGAAGCAGACTGTAATAGATGCGTCCGCTATGGAAGCTGAATTTATGGCATGCTTTGAAACCATGATTCAGGCTAAATGGCTACGGAACTTTATTTCAGGGCTTGGATTGGTTGACATCATTGAAAAGCCGCTAAAAATTTATTGTGATAATTTCGCAACAGTCTTCTTTTCTAAAAATGACAAATATTCCAAAGCTGCTAAACATATGGAATTAAAGTAATTTGCCGTTAAAGAAGAGGTTCAGAAACATAAAGTGTCTATAGAGTATATTAGCACTGATCTTATGATAGCTAAAAAAAAGTAATTTGCCGTTAAAGAAGATGTTCAGAAACATAGAGTGTCTATAGAGTATATTAGCACTGATCTTATGATAGCTGATCCTTTGACGAAGGGATTACCGCCCAAGACATTTACTGGTCATGTATGTAGAATGAGCATTATGTCAGCTAATGAATGATGATAATTATTGTTATGTATTAAGTGTTGACACTCTGAGCTCATTGATGAATATATGTTTCTGGTATTGTCTTGTTTTCAATTTATGTATGCATGCAAGTATATCTGATGATATTGAAAATGTTTATCGTCCGTTATGAAGACATTCTTGTTGGACATAATATGTACTTTCTATTAAAGTATCATGTTAGGAAGAAGAGTCAATATAGTGGTACATGGAACGGACTATGCCTACTTGATAGCATAGAACCGCCATGACTCATGTTGATTTTATTTCTAATAATTAATTATGATGAGGTCAATGTATGGAACCTTTAGCCTAGTAAATGCTCATTATAATGAATGTTGATTAAATCATGAAGGGACACCTCATGACATGAGCCAAGTGGGAGAATGTAAAACTATTTGTCTCATATATAATATTATGTGTCAGTGGATTTAATTAATAAAAAGGGCATTATGGTAATTTGACTATGAAGGTAAATTATTAAAAACATAACTACTAATAGGTGCAGTTATATAAGAGTCATATGGTCAGTTTTCTGATAAAGGTGTCTGACAGAAAATAACGTTCCATCTGGGTCTGCCTATGAAAGTTGTATCCAATCCCTATCAAAGAAGATACAAGAACGGTGAAGGGTTAAGACTCTGAGAAAGGATTTCACCATCAAAGATCTTCCGCATTAATGGACAAATGTATGTTTATGTGAAACTCATGAATTCTAAAGATCCTCTGTCTTGTTCTTGAAAGGAATATTGTTGAACATGAATTATTGAATTACTGATGAAATGCTTACATTATATCCCCGTTTATCTGAGAAACAAACAGAACTTTGTCCTATTTGAGACTCCGTCTGGAATGACACTTGTGGCATATCCTGATGGTAGGTGATCTTTGACTATGATTATTGATCACAAATGTATTAGAGAAAGAAAGTATGTTAGGAACAAGTAAGAAAAGATGTATGTGTTGTAATATATTATGTGAATTAAAGGAAAGAAAAGAAAAGAAAAAGGAAAAAAGTTAGCTCGTACTTTCGTTAATCGAGTTAAAAGATTAAGATTTCTGCTGATACATGTTTAAATATCATATGTATATTAATTGAAATGGCTCGAGACAGGGATGTTACAAAGAGCTACGCGTTGGAAAAAGTTTGTAGAAACTTTCCTAAACATATATTCGAGTACATGCCCAGAAACAGCAAATACTCGAGTATCTGGGTTATATACTCAGTTATATGTTCATGAGACTTAATATACTTGAGAATATGGTCATATACTCGAGTATATTGATCGGTCAACGGTCAAATAGGAGCAGATTGATATATAATTTTAGGACGGGGCAAAGTGATATTTTTTAATTAAAAAAGGGCAAAATAGTCTAATAGCCAATATTTGTCGGCAAAATATGAATCTATATTTCTCCATCGGCATATACTTGTCCAAAATTGCTTTCACAAAAAATTAGATTGAATATAAATATTAGACGGACTAAAAAGACAGATAAAATTTCTTACCAGACATATAACATGTGCACTATTTTTCACAGTTCAACTATAATTTTCTTTTTCGAAGTTAAAAAATAAACCAGTTTCCCAATTTGAAGTCACTTGTATCCCTTCATGAAGTATAGTAGAATTTTTTTCTTAATTATTTTTTTTTTTAATGTAAAGGTGAACTTTCAATTTATTTTTTCGGTCAGTGATTCGTTCCTATCAATTTGATGTAGAATCCGTGTTGTTCGAATCAAGTTGTGTATTGACATCAATACATCATAGGGTTGTTAGACAATGAACATCTTTTGCGTGCTATTCTTTTGGAAAATGTACAGAAAAGTTGGTTAAAAGCAATAGTGCAACCAAAAGCAGACAGCACACGAGTTAAAAAGATTGACCCTTTTATTTATGGAGGTAGCATCAGCACCTGGGAGTGAATCTTCTCATATGAAAAAGTGGTTATGTGGTCATGTTATTTGATCATAATCATTTATTGATAATGAGATAAAAGATAGAAAAATGTATAATTTTTAAATAAGTGATTATGATTAAATAATATGACCACATGACCAATTTTCCAGATGAGGATCCATTCCCCTACTTTGTGGTGGAGATTGGATGAAGAGAGAAGATTTTTGTTTGGTTCGTGTTGGAATTTTTCTCATAACTTTACACATATAGCTTGAAAGTGGAAGTGTCATGATGTGGTCCATCTCACCTAACTCTTTATATTGTTCGTTTGTGTAGTGGCAGACTAGCAGGGGAATATAATCTTGAAACTATGAAATTTTCATATTTTAACATTTTTTCACAAATTATTGGCCTAAATAAAACAGCTTCACATTGACTTATATCACATCTAATTTGTATTAAAATATGCCAACAATCAAAGAACTTGTTTTTATCCACTATGCCAATAGTTTTTTATTTTATTTTTTAATTTTTATGGTGAGAGGTAATTTTCTCATTTTTAATTTTCCTTGGAAATTGAATTTGATTTCAAATTCTACAAGAAATACAAAAGAATTCACTAATTGAACTAGCAGACCCTGCTATAAACCTATAGAATTGAATTTTTGTTGTTGTTGTTGTTGTTGAGAAAGAGATATATTAAGATGCCTTAATGAAAATAAAAGAAACAAAAATTCATGATAAACCCAAACAATTATCATATTTAATTTTTCTTGTTTTCAGTTATTTATTCATACCGACAAACCATTATGATATGATATCAAACTGAGAATAACCTTGTAGCTATTATTTCTGAAGAATCATGAATTTAACAACTAGCACGAATAAAATAAAAAGCTCTAGAAAGGATAAAAAAGGAAGAAGCAAGAGTGGCATACAGTAAGCAAATAAAAGTCATTAACTGTACAAAATAGGGATTATCGTGAGAGAATATTTTTGAAACTACACTTGCAACTACAAATTATGTATTAGGACAATAGTATATTAAAAATGAGTAAATACGTCCCTACCAAAAAATACGCTTCCTCCTTTATTCCCTTATAAAAATAATATTAGTCGTTCCTAACAAATTTAAAATGGACCAATTTAGTTAAAATTGTGATTCCTCACAAATTCAAAAAAGATCCACATTTCCACAAAAGGACTAAAATGGATCCACTTTGAATTTTATAGGGACCAACCGACTAATTTTTGTTGTAAGAAACTAAAATGGAGACCGTATTTTATGTTAGAGAAAAAAAAAAAAGTATTACTCATTAAAAATTTCGCTTGTGAAGGGTCCTATTTGTTTTTACCATTTTGACATTTGAAAAGCATACCCATGTGTGTCCTTTACGTATTAGGACAGAAACATTTTCTTCAATGGTAGAGTTTGTCAAGCTGTGATTTAGAACTCCCTTTATTACCTTCTCACTTTTTCTTGTTCACATTGTTCTTGTTTTGTTCTTTTTTATTGTGGTCGTGTTGTTCTTTGAATGCTTTAAAGTCTTTCACACGCAGAACACACTTTTTTTCTCTTCTCTCCTCATTTTTGGGTCAGTCTTCCCCAAGATCCTTTGGAGGTTTGTGAATTAGTGTCTTCTTGATGTTCTTTTTCTGTTCATTCAAGGATCTGTTGTAATAAGTAGAAATAGCTTTTACTTACTAAAATATTCTGATTATGCAGTTTATGAGCTTCTTGAGACAGTATATTTTATCCTTGTTATGGGTTCCATGTGTGGCTTTTCTTTTTTGTTAATATTTATTTATTTTTTGGATTGTCAGAGACATAGAAATTGGTTGTGAAAAACAGAAGCACTTGTTTCCAAGTATAGGAATCTTCAGTTGCCATGTTTCATCGCTGGACCAATTCTCAACAAGGCCAGGAAAGCAACGAGGTTTATGCAGAATCCAAGGTAAGTTGTTTTTGTTTGGTGATATATTATTATGATTATGATTATGATTATGATTATTATTACTTGTTAATTAAGCATCATGGTTCTGATTCTGAATATTAAAATTCTACAAGCAGGTTAAAGAGCTCAAGGGTGCAATTGGACCCTTATCAGGACACAGTTTGATGTATTGCACTGATGCTTGTTTGAGGAGATATCTGGAAGCTCGTAACTGGAATGTTGAAAAGTCCAAGAAGATGTTGGAGGACACACTCAAATGGAGATCAACCTATAAGCCTGAGGAAATTCGCTGGGTAAGCAGTGTGTTTTGTTTTTCTCATTCTTGATGATTTTGATTCATATATATACATAGGGTTTATCATCTATAATTTAACATGACCAGAAAAAATTTCCTAGACTCACAACATTTTGTGGGGCCCCACAGCAAAAAGAAAAAAAATATTCTGGCACGCAAAACGAATCTCTATAACATAACAAAGACACTTTTCCTACAACATAACTCTTATAAAACCCATATATTTATATATGGTGTCTGAAATACTGTTTAAGGTATTGTCATTTGTCAGCATGAGGTTGCAATGGAAGGTGAGACCGGGAAATTATACAGATCAAGTTTTAATGACAGACAAGGAAGGACTGTTCTTATTTTGAGACCTGGAATGCAGGTATCATCATGATGGTTTGGAGAATTTTGGTTTTAACTATAGTTTCCTAGGGCTTTATTATGGGTGTTGAAATTGAATATTTATTTGATGTGGTGCAGAATACTTCTTCAATGGAGAATCAGATAAGGCATCTGGTGTATCTTTTGGAAAATGCTATGCTTAACCTTCCACCAGGTCAAGAACAAATGGCATGGTTGATAGATTTTACTGGTTGGTCATTGACCAACAATGTGCCTATTAAATCAGCTAGAGAGACAATTAACATTCTACAGAACCATTATCCTGAGAGGCTTGGCATAGCATTTCTTTACAACCCCCCACGAGTTTTTGAAGCTTTTTGGAAGGTTTGTTGACTTTGCTCTAGGTGTTAGCATCTTTTAATGACATACAAAATAGTACATCTTTTCATGCCTCAATTGCCACTATTATTGATATAATTGAATTTCACGCATACTTTGGAATGTAATAGTTACTCAATTTTTGTGCTGAAGTTGAAGGTTGTACGTCTATTTATGCAGATAGTAAAGTACTTCTTGGATAACAAGACATTTCAGAAGGTGAAGTTTGTCTACCCCAAAAATAAAGATAGCGTGGAGCTCATGAAGTCTTATTTTGAAGAGGAAAATCTTCCCAGAGAACTAGGTGGAAAAAGCATATTGAACTATAACCACGAGGAGTTCTCCAAATTAATGGCTCAGGATGATTTGAAATGTGCAGATTTTTGGGGATCTGGTGGCAAGCTTTCAAATCACATTGGTAACGGGCATGCTGCAGCAGAGGTTGCTCCTGATGTGTTAGCTTAGTCGAGATATGAATACTAATCATTGTAGCCATTAGCTCTGGGCAAGTTGTGACTAAAAAGGATTTATAATACATTAATCCTCTTTTTAATGCATCACTATTCAAGAGGAACTTGTGAAGTATCGCAATTGCAATGTTGCTGATTAAAAAGGTACTCATTCAGCTATAAAAAGTACCATGCTGTTTTCCCTAGTACCATTTTTGGCATCAGATTCCCAGAAAAACATTTTGATCATTTACATGAAAAAACATTCCAATCAAGTTACAACCTACAGAATCACACAATCGTACAATAAATGACATGAGATCCCAATAACAAAATTGAACATCTATACCATCCTTCGAAGGCATCTGAAATAAGGCTAAACAAAAGGAAACTACCAAGTTTACCGCTGATAGCTAGTAGGTTTCAAACTATAGAGCATTAAGATTTCTACTCATAAAGGGGTTATATGAACCGTCTTATAAATTTACGAGTAGTTGTTTGGTATGAACTCACCAATAGGCTAACCCCTAAACCAACTCCTACACAGATGCCTAGCCCAATTCCAACACCAACTCTTACCCCAGCATTAAACCATGATAGTTCACCATCTTCCCCATCTATGTATCCTGTTCTTTGCCAATACATGTTGTTGTACTCCTCCTCTTGTTCTGGTTTGAAGCTTCTGTAGTCAGCTACCTATGAAGCAAAACAGAACGAGGAATAAGGGGGTTGTAACAGGAAATATAGCAAAAGCTAGTCACAGTAAATACAGCATTTTCATAAAAGCAAAGTGATCATAATCACACAAATCATTGGGATACCCTGAGTACATGGAAATTCCACGGAAATTGAAGATGCAATACTAGGACAAATTAACTGAAAATAATTCATATAAATGACAAAAAGCAACCCCGATGCACAAGGTTTCCCGGTTAGCGAGGGTAGGAGTGAGAGTTAATTGTATTCGGTCTTACCTTCTTTGCATTTGTAAAGAGGAAATGCAATGAGTATGTTTTATATCACAAATAAATTTTTTACATGATCAAAAGATCTGTTTGAATGGAAGTCTGACTATTCATCCAAAGAAAATCCACGTATGGAGCAATACATTGCTAATCCAAAGTAAATATTGCAAAGAAGATAAAACCATTAATGAAAAATCAAGCTCTCAATGCAGATACTAAGAATTAATGCTTTTGTATAATAAAAGAAGGGGTGGATTAAATGTTCTGGTGTAATTCCATTTAGTCTTTTTCAATTCATTTTAGCAACTCACATCTTCTAGTTGTATACTGCCTTTTGAGGTTAGAAAAATGAAGGAATAGTTCTTAAAAAAGCGAAGTTATTCTAAAAAGTGACATTTTTCTTTCAGCCAACTCATATGTAAGTAAAGCTTAGCCATCCTCCATAAAACAGTAGATCACGAATCATTCTAAACTTTAATTGATATTATATCGGTTTCACATCTGAGAAAGATCAAATTCGACAGAGATTGAGGCAAATAAAAAGGATGAACTTGGGATATAAAATACGCATATCTTGATACAACTACATCCATTATGCAAAAGGTTATATATGATAGAGTTATTTAACGATTATAGAAAACATGGACACGCTGATAAGATAGTTGCAAATGTCAAATGACCAAAGAAAGGCAGTATTAGTAAGATAGATATCTAAAACCTTGTTGTCTCCTCGTGAGTTTTGAGAATGAGATGTAACCATAACCATAACCATAACCTCACATTTCATGTGTATTTTTCCAAATGAACTGCATACAAGTATCCCACTCTGGATTATGGAGTTATATCATATACAAATAAAGACCATTTATCTTCAAGCACACACACAGATGCACAGGCGCTACCTACAGTGTGTGCAGTGCAGCCCCACTACCAATTGTCCTTTTATGCCAGAGGCTGTTTCCAAGGGGCATTGGAAAATACCAAACAGAAAATAATAAGGTAAATTAGTAGTTTCCCATAAATAAAATAAAATAAAGTGTATTATGTATGCCCATACTACAATGACATTCTAGGATAGGCTTTATTCAGAAGTTGGGACCAATGTCTAAAGAGAATGTTGGTAAACAAAGAGTGACCAAAACACAGATAACTTAACACACAATTCGTATTATCCAGCAAAGGAATGTAGTCATAGAACATCACTAACATGAATTTTCAGTATTATCCAGGGAATTTTCCATATTTATATGAAATCTTAGTCCAAGAACATACTTTAGTCATAGCTTGTTAGGCGGGTCCAGAGGGAAGCCCGTGGCGGGGGGCCACCATCAATAAGCTAAGTGGATCAAATACACCAAGTGGATCCGACACCGTGTCTCAACCCAAAACCTTAAGACATTGGGTTCATGGGTCCTTCCACTTATATACTCTTCACTTAGCCCGTTACCAACCAATGTGAGATTTATCACACTTGAATATCCCAACATAACTTAATACAGACTTTGTATCATACAGGAGATTTGCCACATTTTTATGAAATCTTAGTCCAAGAAATACGCATCCCATGATATCCCAAATGGACTAAAAGATACAAGCATCAGAAATCATACAAAAAAGAAGAAGCCCATTTCTGCTTATGTAATATAAAAAAAGTTCTGCATCTTTACCTGCAAATCAAGTCCATGATCAGATGCATCTTTCCGGCACTCAGTTGTTTCATATTCAGGAATGACATCCAACGTGCATTTCCTAGTATGCTTCTTCCGGCAATTGAGCTGCAGTGTCTTAGTTAAGATTATGGGTGTTCCTGAGAAGCTTCCAGCAACATAAACCTCAATTTCAGGACAATGTAATTCAGGGATAGCAAGATGTTTTCCCTTGAAGAAGCCACTGCTAGGTGTCATTTCTGTTTCACAAATCATGCTCCATCTCTTCGCATCACTCCTTGATTCCCCAACAAAACCGTTGCTATTAGACATCTCAAGAACCCCAGAGAGAATGCAATGCTCTTTATCATAAACCTCAAACTTCATGCTCCCATTCAAACGTATACTATCTGTGTTCACAAAGGTAGCTTCTTCAGATTTCTTATCCACTCGGTCCCTTCTGAGAACTGAACACTCTCCATCAGAGTACACGCTGCTTCTAACACCATTTACCTCTAAAAGGGTATCAGGGCTAAGAGGAATATGATTGAGAGAGAGAAACTCAGGGGTCGATTCATCCACCTGAAACCCACTAACTCTCACATAAAAGACTCTTAGATCAAACCAAGGTGATGCTAATTTGATGTAAGGTTTATAAGGAGAGTATTTAATGATCTCAAGACTTCTATTGGTTGATTCTCCATTGCATGTTGCCTCATAAGGTTCTTCCATGTTCATATCCACTCACTCAATCACTGAAATCCTCTATGGTTATAGTTATGAAAGCATCGTTGGAAGTTGAACCATCAAATTCTACATCAAGTTGCCAATTGAAACCTGCTTCACAATCAACTAAGTATTTGATATTCTCAGATAATCTAAGCAATAATTCTTGTACCACTTATAAGAAAAACCAAAAACAAAGGACTATATATAATATGGTGCAAAATCAAATCTAGAGAAACATGAAATAATAAAGGGAAGGTTCACGACCACAAACAAATTCAACCCTTCATTTAACGCAAATAAGCAATAACTATGGAAAATGTTTCAGCCACAAACTTAATCTCTTAACACAACCACGGATTATGGAATCAAATTCTAAAACCAAAGTACCTTTCAGATCGTGGTCGTGGCAGGCTAGCAGCAATGACAACTTGGTGTTCCTGAAAAACCATATAATAATTTTAATATCTCAAAAATTAAAATAAGAAAGTATATACTTGTTGGATCATTTTTATGTACCCAAAAAATGGTATAACTTTTTATTATTCTATTTGATTCCTCGTTTCTCTTAAGCTGATTTAGTAACTTTATTTATTTGATTTCGAAAATGAGATTTTACAATTCAATTAAAATACAAAACAGCATGATGGAGTCTTATATTATAAGATTGCAAGGAAATGGGGCTTCTGACCGGAAAATTTGATCTTATCCGATAGACACGAGGAATTTGCATTTACCGATTTACGTCTTACGAGGTCGGTGGGTCTAAAGCGAAAGGGATATGATGTGACTGTTTTAATAAGAAAAAATGAAGAACATTAAGTAATAATTTAATTACTTAAATCAATTAAAATATATAATTAGATTTTATTAAGTTGTAATAATTAATTATAATTATAAAAAAATAACTATTTGATTCAATCAATTTAATTTTTTTTATATAGCATTATTGTATGATTTACTTTGGAAGATCATGCCGTGAATTATCCAATCTTTGGCTTTAGAATAAAAATCTGATATTAATTAAAGAACCTTTATATATTTTATTAATTTTTTTAAGACTTTAATATAAATAAATATTTAATTTTTTATTTTATTTCTTTAAATGGTGACATGATATCTATTTTTAAGATTCTAAGCAATTACCTCTTATAAATAAACTAGAATATTTACTAGATTTACAAACCAAAGAAGAAGGAGAAGAAGAAGAAATAAGATCATTTCCCTAATAGTGACGATAGACAAACCAGAATCAATAAAAGAAGGGGAATGAGTTTATCATGTTACAGCATAAGTTTAAAATTTCCTGCTGATACATAGAAAGTCACGCCAACCACTTTTGTTATTTATTTTTTTTACAAAAAATGGTGGGTCCCACATCAGTTTGTATCTATAACATGATGAGAATACTTTCCCACAACATAATATCTATAAATCCCATAAAAGAAATGCATATGGGAACTAGCAAGCTCTTCATGTGAAGCAAAAAACTTGGCACACACTCTATGCGAGTCAATTGTAAATTTGCGTTTGTTACTTACCATATATAACAGATTTCAAAGTTACAATGGTCACTATGAAAAGGAAACATTGTGTTACATGTCATAAGGGGTTTACCAAAGGGAATTATGTGGGGGCTGTACATTTTGGAAGAAGGGTTGTGTTGGATTAATGTTGTGCTCGTGACAAATATTCATGAAAATGGGGCTATACGTTGACATTAAGGTGTTTGGTAGGAGTATTTTGATTGAAATGATGAGAAAGTGAGGTTGAGTTTATTTTTTGACCATGTTTGGTATCAGAAAACATAAGAAAATCTCAGCCAAATAATTTCTCCAGCATTTGAGTTTGTAACTACAAATTGGAAAAAAAAATCCCTTCCAGCACAAGGTATCCCCCCCTCCCGTTTCATGACTGACACATTATTTTCAAAAATGATGGGTAATTTGGTAAATTCGATTCATATTTCCATCAATATTTTATAATCAACCAAACATAGTATCAGTCAAATTAACCCAACTCTCCCGCCATCTATGAAGTAACGACACTTCAAAAATCTTGACGTGTCGTGTCCGACACTTCCTGACACTTCAATACTCGTTGCAAAGACTCAAAAAAGTTCAAAAGTTACGTTGCATTCCATTTTGAGTTCCAATTATTAGATTCGTTAGATTACGATTACGATTTTATTGGGTTTAATAAAACATTTGGGATATTTTATGTTTCTTTGCAAAATTGATAAGTATTATAAGTTTAACTTTATTTTTTTGTTAAATTAATGAGTACTAAATATAATATATACTACATAAATTAAAAATATCATATAATATCAAAACATATCCTAACTTGTTAAAATTTAACATTTTTTTTAGAATTAACGTGTCGTGTCTTATCCTGTGTCGGTATCGGTGCGACATAGCCCACCATTATTTTGGGCTACCAAACACATTTTCATTACTTTTCCGGTGTAAGGTGTCACAGCTATGAGAGAAGATGAAAAAGAAAGGAGAATGTAAAAGAGTTTTAATGAATTGATTATTGAATAACAGAAATGATTGTTGACTTATATACAAGAGTGTGATGTAACTAACTATGTAACAAACTAACAGTAATAAAGTTTAACTAATAGTTTGTTGAAACTAATCTGGACACAAGGCTAAACATAACCCAATGGGCCTTGGGCCTTTATCACTATGTCTTTATCACTATCATCCCCCCACAAACTGAGTGGGCTGAGGATTGAGAACACGAAGTTTGGACCGAAAAAGGAGAAACGGACCTGTAGCAATCGCCTTTGTTAGCCCATCAGCAATTTGCTCTAATGCTGGAACATGATGCACTGTTACTGCTTTAGCTACAACCTTCTCTCTGACAAAGTGAAGGTCTAGTTCAAAGTGCTTTGTACGAGAGTAGAAGAGAGGATTTGACGTGAGAAGCACTGCAGAAAGATTATCACAGAAGATGGTGGGTGAGCGTGGTACAGTGATGTGAAGCTCAGACAATAGAGATTGAATCCAGCTAAGTTCAGCAACAGTAGCGGCGAGGGCTCTATACTCTGCCTCTGTACTAGATCTGCTAACTACATGCTGTTTCTTGGAGGACCATATAACACCTCAAATATTTAAATGTGAATTTTAATATTATATTGTGAAAGGAAAATTGGTGGATTAGTGAAAATCCATGATTTATGGCCAAAATGGGCAAAAAGGGCAAAATGGTAATTTGCCAACCGTGTGTTGTGAGGCTTAAATATTGAGTTAGAGGTTTCAAATGACAAAAATAATACTGGAAATGGAATCAGGGCGGAAAATTGAGTAAATAGGCAAATTTGGGAAAAATTGATGAATAGTGATTTTTAGTGTTAAAATACTGAGGTGTGAGTGTACCAATAGGTGTGAAATTTTTATCATTATTTTGGAGAAAGAAAAATATGTCATGGACTGGAAAAATATTTAGATTAAGGATTTATGATCAGAAATTTTATCGGAGTAAAAGTTAGATCGCGTGTGGGACCCGTGTGACCGAAGTCACTTGGCCCCACCTCCTTTTCTTTCCTTCTTTCTCTCTTTTCCTCTCCATCTCTCTCGCGCGCTCTCTGTAGGAAAAGAAGACCAAAACACCATTTTCTTCCCATTTCACCATTTCTTCGTTTCTCCACCGAATCGCTTGATTTTGGTGTTGAAATCTATCGTAAACAACCTTCCAAAGCCATTGGTAGCACCTAGAAGCCTTGAATCCATCTCTTTGGCCGCGTTTTGAGCAAGAACAGATCCGACCCATTGGAGATTTTTGAGATTTCTTGGAGTTTTGAGCTTCAAATGGTTTAGTGAAGCCTTGGTGGTGATCATACTACCCATTGTAAGTATATTTGTGGTCTTTTGATAGTTGATTTCTTAGATCTATGAATATGTGTTCAAAGCTTTGATTTTAGATGTGTGATGATAGAGAGCCCAAATGGAAAAATGCTATTAGATGAAAAGGCCTTAGAATCATGTTTGTAAGCTAGAAATGCTATGTTAAATTTTGGTGAAAAATCTAGGTTTTTAACTTAGAGAATTTTGAGGAATTTTGATGAAAAATGAGTTTTTGTGTAATTGGGATTTGATGATTGTTGTAGGGTGCCTGACACGGTTGGATTTGAGAAAAGTTGATTTGGAGCATACGTTTGGAACGATGTTGCTCGTGTTAAGGTAAACTCTTGGAACTTGGGTTTAATCCCTAGTGTGCTCCACCACACCTAGTGGAAGGTAGTGGTTGGATGATGTGGTTATGACATGATGTGATTGTGTGCTTGTATGCATATTGCTTGTATTTTGTGAAAATTGTTTGGTCACTGGCCAGTTGACGTGTGTTGGGTTTGGACATCCGCTGGATCATTTCGTGACGGAGTGCCAGTTGGACTGCCATGGGGTCGACTCTGGGAGCGACTCCAGGATGAGCCAAACGTGGGACATCCGCCGGATAGGTCTCTTGAGGAGTTCCGGTTGGGCTGCCATGGAGTTTTCTCAACCATGGGAGAAGCTCTAGGATTGTCTCGGGAGTTATATGATGGAGCCCTTGAACGTGAATCCATGAGTGGATGTTCTTGGGTTGTCTCCAGTTGGATGGTGATATTGCTTTACTTGCACATTACTTTATGTCATATTTGTACATTTTAGTGAGCCATGGAGTGGAGAGAGCCTCCAGCTCCATTGGTTTACTGAGATATATCCGTATATCTCACCCCGTGTTTGGGGGACCACATTTCAGGTCACTATGAGCCAGGAGGAGCTTCGGGCAAGAAGCCCGTATAGTGGACGTTGGATTGGCATGCGGTGCATTGGATTGCATGACCTTTTGGAGGAGTTTATGGAGTGCACATAGCATACCATTAGTATTTTGAGACTTAGGTCATGAACATATTGCATGATGTTATTTCCATGCTTTTGTTAGTGTTCATGGTCATATGCTAAGTCTTGTTTATGTTTTAATATTCGTGGCTTGGATAACTGTATATCTTGAGTGAGCATGGGACTTGTCCATTGCCACATTCATAGCCTTGAAGTCTTGATGAGTAATGTTGTAAAAATGGTCCATATTTGCATGTAAATGGCCATTATTTTGAGGATGATGTAAATGATGTTAATCTAAGGAAAATGCATGATGGAAGGACCTAGAGCCAACATTAGGACATGATTATGTGTTATGTGGAGTACCAAGGGGTTAGGGATGGATTACACACCCTTTTTGGGGCTCAAAACTGCTGTAATCTGTCATTTTGCTGCATAGTAATCGATTACCCAAGCATGGTGATCGATTACCATGCAACAGGGGACGAAAAATTAGCTACTGTCTGCACTGGTAATCGATTACTGGCCTTTGGTAATCGATTACCATGTGAGGTAATCGATTACCCAAAGATGGTAATCGATTACCAGAACAGAGGAATTGAAAAATTGGTTACTGCCTCATTTTTGACAGGTGGTAATCGATTACCACCCACTGGTAATCGATTACCACAGTATAATTTTTGAAAATTCAGTTTTTTCTAGACTAAAAGAAAGGGGTATAACTTGATGGGTAGAACTCCAAATGGTACGTGGTTTGAAACCACGCGTAGATAACGTAAAGGACTACAACTTGGTAAAAGATAAGAGTTGGATGGTGAGTTTAAATGAATTGAATAAAAAGAATGATCTATGATGTTAGAAAAATGTATGATTCTGCAAATGGCATTTACAATTATAGTGTGGTTTTAATTGATTACGGAAAAAGGTGTTTATGCAAGAAAAGGAATATGTTAAAAGAAAAATTTGCCCGTAATATAATTAATCTAATCACTGTGATTGTAACTGCGCTTAATATCATAATCAATGTTAACAATACCGGTGTACAACGGGCTGTTACATTTTATGGTATCAGAGCAGTTTTGTTTAGGGAACTCTGATTGTTTGTGTATGTTGTATCTTGTGTGTCATAGCTATCTGTGAACTATTTATGATTAATGTATATGTGATTCCTCAGTGTGGGTCTGATCAACTCATTCCTTTGTGTTACATGTACAGATATCATGAGTAGGGCACGAGGTCGCCGTGGGGCACGTGGTGCAGGTCCTTTGCCACCGGATCCGGTCACTGCAGCACTGAATGCTCTGCAGGCGGAAACGACTGCAAACAGAAATATGACTGAGAACCTGATGAAAGCAAATCAGGATATGATGCAGGCCTTTATGGCTGAGTTGAGGGCGGATAGAGGTCGTCCTAGGAGGGAAGATACACCTCCGCATACGGCTACGGTGACTCCTACACCGACGCCATCTGTTACTCCTCAACAGGGGGAGAGTGGGGCTAGTCACCACACTGGTGAGGCTAGTCATCATACTACCACTGATCCTAGTTATATTCCTGATCCATCATCTGTTGCCCAATCTACTGGGGCTGCTGGGCAGGTGCTTGACAATGCTGATGATGAGCGTAGGCTCATATCTTTTAGGAAACATAAGCCACCCGCATTTCTGGGGTCAAGGGACCCAAAGGAAGTCACTGCTTGGTTGAGGGGTATGGACAAGATTTTTCAAGTTATGAGATGCCAAGATCCGCAGAAGTTATTGTATTCTGTTTATATGCTGGAGGGCGATGCCCAAGAGTGGTGGGACAGTGTGTCTCGCCCATTTGTAATTCAGGGTGAGGTCCTTACTTGGACTATGTTTGAAGGATTATTTCACGAAGAATATTTTCCCCGCGATGTTCGGGAGGCAAAGCAAGGTGAATTCGATAATCTGGTACAAGGAGTTATGACTGTGGATGCCTATGTGGCGAAATTTAATGAACTTGTGAAGTTTGCTAATTATGGAGGTACTCTACCTACTCCGGAATTCTTGTCAGCTAAATTTCAAAGAGGGCTGAGTGAGAAGATTGCTAAGAGAATGTCAAATACCGCAGTGAGAAACTTTGCTGATTTGGTGACCCAATGCAAAAGGGTCGAGACTGTCTATGGGAGGTATCCAAAATCGGATAAGGTAAAAGAGCAAGAAGTTAAGAGGACACCTGGTCCTTCTGGAAACATTAATAGAGGAGGCTTCAACAATAACAACAGGGGTAGGGGGTTGCATGTGAGGCAGCCTCCTGGTGAGTTCAAGAGGGGTGGAAACACTGGTGGTGGTGCTGCGGACAGATTTTATATCCCAAAATGTGGGATGTGTGGGAAATACCACAAGGGTGTATGTGGTGCTGGTCCGTTGACATGTTTTAAGTGTGGTCGGAGTGGCCACTTTGCTAGAGATTGTCCATCTTCTTCGGGGCAGGCTGCGAATCTGCAGGCCTTGCCGGCAGCTACTACTACTGCTACTCCCATTACTGCTGTTCCTACTGTGGGACGAGTTTATACTACAAATGCGCAACATACTCAAAAGGCTTCGAATTTGGTTAAAGGTATAATTTTTCTATCTAATATTGATTTATCTGTGTTGTTTGATTCGGGAGCGACACATTCATTTGTGGCGGACTATGTGGCTAAGGCGTTGGACTTAAAGGTAACACGGATGGTTCCTCCGATGCGTATTACTACCGCTACAAGAGAGGTTAGTGAGTCGTCTTGGATTTGTGAAGATGTGAAGTTTACTTATTAGGCAGGGGTTACACCATCGATTTAATTATCTTACCCCTGGCCTCTGTCAATTTGATTTTGGGGATGGATTGGTTGTCTCGGAACTGCGCAATGATTGATTGCTGCGGAAAGAGGTTGTTGCTATCTCACGAGAGGCCGTCTGTTTGTCCGTCTCTGTATTTGTCTGTAAGTCAAACTGTGAAAGCCTTGAAGGCTGGAGATTTGGGTTATGTCTTGTTGGGCGGATTGGTAGGTGACAAAAAGGAGGAGATTTCTGCTATCCCAGTTGTAAATGAGTTTGAGGATGTATTTCCGGATGAGATACCGGAATTCCCGCCTGAGAGAGAGATTGAATTCTCGATTGATTTATTGCCTGGTGTGGGGCCGATCTCCTTGGCTCCATATCGGATGTCGCCACTTGAATTGGCTGAATTGAAGAAACATATTGAAGAACTGTCTGCGAAGAATTTTATTAGGCCGAGTGTGTCTCCGTGGGGAGCACCGGTTATATTTGTAAAGAAAAAGGATGGTAGCATGAGATTGTGCACTGACTATCGACAGTTAAATAAAGTGACTATTAAGAACCGGTACCCATTACCGCGCATTGATGACTTATTAGATCAGTTGAGGGGTGCCTGTGTATTTTCAAAGATTGATCTCCGGTCCGGATATCACCAGATTCGGATTAAACCGGAGGATGTACCTAAAACAGCTTTCCGATCCAGATATGGACATTTTGAATATCAAGTGATTCCTTTTGGGCTTACTAATGCCCCGGCGGTGTTCATGGACTATATGAACCGCATTTTTAAACCGTATTTGGATCAGTTCGTGATTGTATTTATTGATGACATTTTAATCTATTCTAAGAGTAAAGAGGAGCACGTCGATCATCTGAGGACAGTGTTGCAGGTGTTGAAAGACAAGAAACTGTATGCTAAACCGTCTAAGTGTGAATTCTGGTTGTCTGAGGTGCAATTTTTGGGCCATGTTATTTCTGCAAGTGGTGTTGCAGTGGATCCAAGCAAGATTGAAGCGGTGAGTGACTGGGAACGACCTAAGACTGTGACTGAAATTAGAAGTTTTCTGGGGCTTGCTGGCTATTATCGCCGATTTATACAGGGATTTTCTGCAATGGTTCTACCGTTGACCCGATTGACACGGAAGGATACTCCTTTTGTGTGGACCCAGGAATGTGAGGACTATTTTCTGCTACTGAAAGAGAAATTGACCACTGCTCCGGTGTTAACTTTACCTGATCCGGAGGGTGAGTTTGTATTATATTGTGATGCTTCTAAGAAAGGTTTAGGGAGCGTGCTGATGCAGGAAGGAAAAGTGATTGCATATGCGTCTAGGCAGTTAAGGCCACATGAAGAAAATTATCCGACGCATGACTTAGAATTGGCTGCGATTGTGTTTGCCTTGAAAATTTGGAGGCACTTTCTGTATGGGATGAAGTTTGCTGTGTTCAGCGACCATAAAAGCTTGAAATATTTATTTGATCAGAAGGAGCTGAATATGAGGCAGCGTAGATGGGTTGAATTCTTGAAAGATTATGACTTTGAGCTGAAATACCACCCGGGAAAGGCCAATGTTGTGGCAGATGCATTGAGTAGGAAGTCTGTTAATTTATCTCATATGATGATGTGGGATAATGAAGTGATTGAGCAATTCCGTGACATGAAAATAACGGATTTCTTTGCAGGAAGAATGTGTGATATGGAGTTGACTCGGATTGAGAACGAGCTGCACGAGAAGATTAAAGAGACTCAGATTCGTAATGAGAGTATAAAGTATTTGAAATGCCAGAGTGGCATATCTGTGAATGAACAAGGATTACTAGTATATCAGGGCAGGATTGTTGTGCCCAAGGAACTTGCAAAGGAAGTTATGACTGAGGCCCATAAGGGTCAATATGCTATCCACCCAGGTGCCACAAAAATGTACCAAGATTTGAAAGTTAAGTTCTGGTGGCCTGGGATGAAAAGGGATGTTGCAGAATACGTGTCTAAGTGTTTGGTTTGTCAGAAAGTAAAAATAGAGCATCAGAAACCTGCTGGATTACTTCAGCCACTGGATATACCTGAATGGAAATGGGAGAGTATTTCAATGGATTTTGTTGTTGGATTGCCGAGAACTCAAGCTGGTTATGATTCGATTTGGGTTATTGTGGACCGACTTACGAAGTCTGCACATTTTCTACCAGTACGAGTAGATTACACCACAGAGAAGTTGGCTACACTGTATGTAAAGGAGATTGTTAGACTCCATGGGATACCGATTAGCATTGTTAGTGATCGGGACCCGAAGTTTACTTCACGATTTTGGGGAGCTTTGCAGCAGGCTTTTGGCACTCAGCTTCGACTGAGCACTGCTTATCACCCGCAGACTGATGGTCAGACTGAGAGGACCATACAGACACTTGAGGATATGCTGAGAGCTTGCACACTGGAACAGGGCAATGCCTGGGATAGGTACTTACCACTGGTGGAATTTTCTTATAATAACAGTTTTCATTCCAGTCTGGGTATGGCACCATATGAGGTTTTGTATGGCAGGAGGTGTCGTACGCCCACTTGTTGGACTGAGGTAGGCGATAAGGAAAGATTTGGTCCGGATTTTGTGCAGGAAACGACAGTGCAAATTGAAATGATTAGAGAAAAATTGAAACAGGCACAGAATAGGCAGAAAAGCTACTATGACAATAAACATAGACCGCTGGAATTTGAGGAAGGTGACCATGTATTTATACGTTTGTCGCCGGTCACAGGTGTTGGCCGTGCGTTGGGTGTGAGGAAGCTGAGTCCACGATTCATTGGGCCGTATCAGATTATGAAAAGAGTAGGATTGGTGGCCTATCAGCTTGCCTTACCCCCGCAGTTGTCTAATTTACATGATGTCTTTCATGTGTCGCAGTTGCGACGTTATGTTCCGGATGAGTCACATGTGGTGATGCCGGATAATATTGAAATCAGGGAGAACTTGAAGACTCCCATCGGTCCTATTGCAGTTTTGGATCGCAGTGAAAAGCAATTGAGGAGTAAAGTGATTCCCATGCTGAAGATTCAGTGGGAAGGCCGCACACCTGAGGAGGCTACTTGGGAGCGGGAGGACGAGATTCTCCGGCTGTATCCTGAGTTAGTGAGCAGGTATGATTTAATTTTGCGGACAAAATTTCAAAAAGGTGGGGTGAATATAACACCTCAAATATTTAAATGTGAATTTTAATATTATATTGTGAAAGGAAAATTGGTGGATTAGTGAAAATCCATGATTTATGGCCAAAATGGGCAAAAAGGGCAAAATGGTAATTTGCCAACCGTGTGTTGTGAGGCTTAAATATTGAGTTAGAGGTTTCAAATGACAAAAATAATACTGGAAATGGAATCAGGGCGGAAAATTGAGTAAATAGGCAAATTTGGGAAAAATTGATGAATAGTGATTTTTAGTGTTAAAATACTGAGGTGTGAGTGTACCAATAGGTGTGAAATTTTTATCATTTTTTTTGGAGAAAGAAAAATATGTCATGGACTGGAAAAATATTTAGATTAAGGATTTATGATCAGAAATTTTATCGGAGTAAAAGTTAGATCGCGTGTGGGACCCGTGTGACCGAAGTCACTTGGCCCCACCTCCTTTTCTTTCCTTCTTTCTCTCTTTTCCTCTCCATCTCTCTCGCGCGCTCTCTGTAGGAAAAGAAGACCAAAACACCATTTTCTTCCCATTTCACCATTTCTTCGTTTCTCCACCGAATCGCTTGATTTTGGTGTTGAAATCTATCGTAAACAACCTTCCAAAGCCATTGGTAGCACCTAGAAGCCTTGAATCCATCTCTTTGGCCGCGTTTTGAGCAAGAACAGATCCGACCCATTGGAGATTTTTGAGATTTCTTGGAGTTTTGAGCTTCAAATGGTTTAGTGAAGCCTTGGTGGTGATCATACTACCCATTGTAAGTATATTTGTGGTCTTTTGATAGTTGATTTCTTAGATCTATGAATATGTGTTCAAAGCTTTGATTTTAGATGTGTGATGATAGAGAGCCCAAATGGAAAAATGCTATTAGATGAAAAGGCCTTAGAATCATGTTTGTAAGCTAGAAATGCTATGTTAAATTTTGGTGAAAAATCTAGGTTTTTAACTTAGAGAATTTTGAGGAATTTTGATGAAAAATGAGTTTTTGTGTAATTGGGATTTGATGATTGTTGTAGGGTGCCTGACACGGTTGGATTTGAGAAAAGTTGATTTGGAGCATACGTTTGGAGCGATGTTGCTCGTGTTAAGGTAAACTCTTGGAACTTGGGTTTAATCCCTAGTGTGCTCCACCACACCTAGTGGAAGGTAGTGGTTGGATGATGTGGTTATGACATGATGTGATTGTGTGCTTGTATGCATATTGCTTGTATTTTGTGAAAATTGTTTGGTCACTGGCCAGTTGACGTGTGTTGGGTTTGGACATCCGCTGGATCATTTCGTGACGGAGTGCCAGTTGGACTGCCATGGGGTCGACTCTGGGAGCGACTCCAGGATGAGCCAAACGTGGGACATCCGCCGGATAGGTCTCTTGAGGAGTTCCGGTTGGGCTGCCATGGAGTTTTCTCAACCATGGGAGAAGCTCTAGGATTGTCTCGGGAGTTATATGATGGAGCCCTTGAACGTGAATCCATGAGTGGATGTTCTTGGGTTGTCTCCAGTTGGATGGTGATATTGCTTTACTTGCACATTACTTTATGTCATATTTGTACATTTTAGTGAGCCATGGAGTGGAGAGAGCCTCTAGCTCCATTGGTTTACTGAGATATATCCGTATATCTCACCCCGTGTTTGGGGGACCACATTTCAGGTCACTATGAGCCAGGAGGAGCTTCGGGCAAGAAGCCCGTATAGTGGACGTTGGATTGGCATGCGGTGCATTGGATTGCATGACCTTTTGGAGGAGTTTATGGAGTGCACATAGCATACCATTAGTATTTTGAGACTTAGGTCATGAACATATTGCATGATGTTATTTCCATGCTTTTGTTAGTGTTCATGGTCATATGCTAAGTCTTGTTTATGTTTTAATATTCGTGGCTTGGATAACTGTATATCTTGAGTGAGCATGGGACTTGTCCATTGCCATATTCATAGCCTTGAAGTCTTGATGAGTTATGTTGTAAAAATGGTCCATCTTTGCATGTAAATGGCCATTATTTTGAGAATGATGTAAATGATGTTTAATTTAAGGAAATTGAATGATGGAAGGGCCTAGAGCCAACATTAGGGCATGATTATGTGTTATGTGGAGTACCAAGGGGTTAGGGATGGATTACACACCCTTTTTGGGGCTCAAAACTGCTGTAATCTGTCATTTTGCTGCATAGTAATCGATTACCCAAGCATGGTAATCGATTACCATGCAACAGGGGACGAAAAATTAGCTACTGTCTGCACTGGTAATCGATTACTGGCCTTTGGTATTCGATTACCATGTGAGGTAATCGATTACCCAAAGATGGTAATCGATTACCAGAACAGAGGAATTGAAAAATTGGCTACTGCCTCATTTTTGACAGGTGGTAATCGATTACCACCCACTGGTAATCGATTACCACAGTATAATTTTTGAAAATTCAGTTTTTTCTAGACTAAAAGAAAGGGGTATAACTTGATGGGTAGAACTCCAAATGGTACGTGGTTTGAAACCACGCGTAGATAACGTAAAGGACTACAACTTGGTAAAAGATAAGAGTTGGATGGTGAGTTTAAATGAATTGAATAAAAAGAATGATCTATGATGTTAGAAAAATGTATGATTCCGCAAATGGCATTTACAATTATAGTGTGGTTTTAATTGATTACGGAAAAAGGTGTTTATGCAAGAAAAGGAATATGTTAAAAGAAAAATTTGCCCGTAATATAATTAATCTAATCACTGTGATTGTAACTGCGCTTAATATCATAATCAATGTTAACAATACCGGTGTACAACGGGCTGTTACAGACCATGTGACTAGATTAGAACCAAGAAAGATGCAAAGACCACTCGTGGACCTGCGATCATCTGGATCAGAGCCCCAGTTGCAGTCACAGTATGCAGCAAGGTGAAAGTGACTCGAAGGCTCAACAGCTAGGCCATGCGTGACAGTACCACTAAGGTAACGTAGGATTCTCTTCACTGTTTTCCAATGCGTGTCCAATGGGTTATGCATGAACTGACAAACCTTTTTTACATTGTATGCAATATCAGGTCTTGTGATGGTGGCATATTGGAGAGCTCCTACAGTGGATCGATATTGAGCTGGATCAGGATGTAGGGATCCATCATGAGCAGAGAGTTTGGGGCTTCAAGTCATGGGTGAAGGCATGGACTTGCAGTCCAGCATGTTGGTTTTCTTCAAGAGATCTGATATATACTTGGACTGATTTAGATGATAGCCACCCGAATGTGTTTTGTGAGCTTCAATACCTAGGAAGTAGTGAAGTTGTCCAAGATCTTTGAGGGCGAAGGTACTGTTGAGAGAGTTGATGAGAGATGTGATTGTTGAAGTGGAGGATCCAGTGATGAGGATGTCATCTACATACACAAGAACAAATAGAGTTGTGTTCTTTGTGATGGAGATAAAGAGGCTAGAGTCACATTTAGCAGTAGAAAATCCAAGGTGGTGAAGAGTGGTGCTTAGCTTTTCAAACCAGGCACGTGGGGCCTATTTTAAGCCATATAGTGCTTTAGTAAGCTTGCACACAAGAGTCTCGTCAGGATGAGTGAAGCCAGGTGGTTGTTGCATGAATACCTCTTCCTGAAGATCCCCATTTAGGAAAGCATTATTGACATCGAGTTGATGAACTGGCCACCCTTTAGATAGAGCAATAGTTAGAACAATCCGAATTGTCACTGGCTTAACAACTAGACTGAAGGTCTCTTGATAGTCAAAGCCTTCTTGTTGGTGAAATCCCTTAGCCACAAGTCGAGTTTTGTACTTTAGAAGAGTACCATCAGGTTTAAACTTTGTTCTAAATACCCACTTGCATCCAATGGGTAGTCTGTTAGGTGGTAGAGTGACTAGTTGCCAAGTGTTGTTTCTGAGGAGAGCTTCATGTTCATCTTTCATAGCCTGAAGCCAGTGTGGCTGGGAAAGAACTTGTGATACAGAGGTAGGTTCCAAAGAAGCTGTAAAAACTTTAGGCTTGAAAACACCAGCTTTGGCTCGAGTAGTCATGTTGTGGTTGTTGAGTGGCAATGCTGCAACAGGAGGAGAACTAGCTGCTATAGTGGGACTGATTATGTACTCAGTGGTAGTGGGAATGGAGGATCTGCAAGTAGAGTTAGTAGTGCTAACAGAAAAATCATTATTAATGGCACTCAATATAGGTGAAATGGGTAGCATGTGAGTTGGATGAGAGGCAACTGGGACAATAGGGATCATAGGTGGCAGTGAAGGTTGTGAAATCGAATTAGAGACTACAGGAGATGGTGGCTCTTTGTAAGGAAAGACTAACTCATCAAAGAGAACATGTCTAGACATTATAACTTGATCAGTTGGACTTAGGCACTTATATCCTTTATGTTTTAGGCTGTACCCTAGGAAAGTGCATTTGGCTGACCTGAAATCAATCTTATGTCTGTTATAAGGTCTCAAGTAGGGGTAGCAAGCACAACCAAAGGGTTTTAGGTAGGTATAGTCAGGAATTTTATGAAATAGGATTTCAAAAGGAGATTTTTGATTTAGTGTAGGTGTGTGAAGTTGATTGATAACAAAAGTGGCTGTGAGAAAGGCATCTTCCCAAAATTTTATAGGTAAATTGGAGGCTGCCAATAGGGTGAGGCCAGTTTCAACTAGATGCCTATGTTTTCTTTCTGGATTCCCATTCTGTTGATGTGTATATGGGCATGTCAATCTATGAATAATTCCTTGTTGCTTTAATAGTGGAGACATTTTTAAGTATTCTTTCCCATTGTCTGTTTGAAGTGCCTTTAGTTTTGTATTAAATTGTAATTCTGCCATTATTTTAAATTGGAAGAATATATCAAATGCTTGTGATTTATTTTGCATGGGATAAGTCCAGGTATAGTTTGAGTAGGCATCTACAAATATAATATAGTATTTAGAGCCAGAATTGCTTGCAATTGGTGCTGGACCCATATATCAGATACAATAAGTTCTAAAGGACTTGTGTAGACAGTTGTGGTGCTTGGTAAGTGTAACTGATGCATTTTTCCCATACAACATGCACAACACAATTTTGAGTCTGTTTTATTTATGAATAGGATATTACAGTGCCTAAGAGCCAACTTTACAGTTTGAAGGGAGGCATGAGCTAGTCTTGAATGCCACAGATCTAGAGTAGAGCTTCTAGATGTATTATTACAATGAAAACTTGAAACAATATTAGTAAGAGGACTTGAAACAGCTTCAGCAGTGTTTCTGTGGAGTTTTTGTGGATCATCATCGAATGCATAAAGGCCATTCTTAAGCTTGCCTTGGAGAAGGATCTCCTTGGTGGCCTGGGATTTAACACAGCACACATTAGCATGGAATTCAAAGAATACATTATGCTCTTTAGCAAATTGAGAAACACTCAATAGATTTTTGGATAAGCTAGGAACATGAAGTAAATTTGACAATCTAAAAGACATGGGACAAATAGTTGAGTGTAACATTGAGTGGCCAATATTTTTGATTTTCAAGTTAGAACCATTACCTACTTGAACAGCTTCCTCACCATTGTATTTTGATTTGCTTATCAGGTTATCTTCATCAGGAGTAAAATGGTTGGTGGCTCCTGAATCAGGATACCAGCATGAATCAGCAGCTGTGAAGTTGTCAGAAGCAGAACCATATTGACTTGAATCAGTGTATGAATTAAAGTTTTCTTGCTGTTGTGGACCAGAACTATTGGTGACTGCCATATTTGCTTGAAGTCTTCCACCTCAAGAGCTAATTGCAGAACTATTGCTGCTGTTCTGAGAAAAAGGACTTTGGAAATTTTGATTGTACCTATTATGACATTCCCAGCCAAGATGTCCATATTTTCCACAAACTTGACACTGTGGTCTATTGGCATTTCCATAGAACTTGCCTCCTCCTCTTTGAAACCTATTTCCTCCTCTATTACCAGGAAATCTTCCTCGATTGAATCCTCCTCTATAGTTTCCTGAGAAACTGTTTTGTCTTCTTGGTTGCATTTGTTGCATCTGTGTCATGTTCACTTGCACATTTCCTGCAAGATTTCTTCTGTGTTTTTCAAACCTTTGTTCTTAAGCCATAAGTAGTGCTTCTATTTCTCCCACACTATATGGATCAGATCTAGAAATGACTGAAGTTACAAAAGAATCATAATCTTCATTAAGGCCATCCAGTATAGCATCTATGTGATCTTCTGTATCAACCTTTGAACCTGTTGCAGCAAGGGAGTCTACAATTTTCTTGATTTGAAGTAAGTACTTGGAAACATCTCCTTCTTTCTTTGTATTCTTCAACTGAATCTTCAGTTGTTTAACTTTGGCTCTTGTTTGTGAAGCAAAAAACTCTTCCAGCTTCTGCAAGACTTGGAACGAGCTCGTGCATCCCACCATACGTGTGTACAAGCTTTCTGACATGGAGGAAAGCAGCCATGATAACAGAAGCTGATCTTGTTGAATATCAAGATCCTTTGAGCTTGATCTTTGTGAGATCTGAACATTATTTTCACTTCCAGTGGCAGCTGTAGCTACATTTTCAGCAGTAGTTGAATCTTGCAGTTCTTTGGTGATAAACCTTGTCAAATTGTAGCCATTGATTGAAGCAGACGCTTGTTGCTTCCATGGTAAAAAAATTTCTTCATTCAACTTGAAGGAGACAGGATTGGAGAAGGTATGAACAAAGTTATGCGCAGAAGTGATATTAGTGTTGGTCTCCATGGATCTTTAGAAGCTCTGATACCATGTAAGGTATCACAGCTATGAGAGAAGATGAAAAAGAAAGAAGAATGTAAAAGAGTTTTAATGAATTGATTATTGAATAACAGAAAGGATTGTTGACTTATATACAAGAGTGTGATGTAACTAACTATGTAACAAACTAACAGTAATAAAGTTTAACTAATAGTTTGTTGAAACTAATCTGGACACAAGGCTAAACATAACCCAATGAGCCTTTATCACTATCATCGGGGCAAAATATTTTACTACCATATTCTTAGAAAAAAAAAAATTTCGTAAAAAAAAATCTCTTGTAAACGTCCCTTAAGAAAATTTCTACCACAGTTTGTGCATTTTTTTTTTG
The DNA here is from genome assembly GCA_032173675.1 of Gastrolobium villosum. Taxonomy (NCBI): domain Eukaryota; kingdom Viridiplantae; phylum Streptophyta; class Magnoliopsida; order Fabales; family Fabaceae; genus Gastrolobium; species Gastrolobium villosum. The sequence goes on along the minus strand of JAVKPL010014368.1, from coordinate 31,260 downwards.
AGGAGCTTCACACTATTTTTGTGTTTTTTTTAAGATATACTTTTTTTGGATGATATTTGTTGGTCTTGCTAACGTTTATGCATAAGTATATGCAACCACAAGTAATATAAGGCCCTTGAGTCCCAGTTATTGTTCCTACAAAGATCTTGGATCTTGGATCTTGACAATGTGAATTAATTGAGAAATTGTAAATGTTAAACCGAATAAAAATAAAATTAAACAAGAGAAAAAAAAAAGAGAAGTAACAGAAATGTAAACTATACAGAAGGAAACGTCAAAACCAATTTATCATGAATTTAATTGCAACTAAAGACTTTATCACTCATTTCTTTTCAATTTAAGATCACAAATTTTTGCAACTAAAGACTTTATCACTCATTTCTTTTCTATTTAAGATCACAAACTTACACCGTTTAAGTGTTACTTTAAACACACAATTTTTTGCCACCAAATTTTTTTCTTTTGGCATAGCCCGCTTACTAGATGTAACATCATTCGGTTTCATCTTTTCTTATTTAATATCACGCAAAAAAAAAAAAAAAAATTCCAAAAAACTTGGGAGCATTGCAAGAAATAGTTTGAAGACAAAGTCCCATTAACACCAAGTGAGTCGTCTGCACAAAACCTCCCCGCTCGATTAATGGTAAAAAATGTGATGAATAAGAAAATGGGGTAGAGGGGATGAATTGGAATTGAGGGTTTTGATGAGTAGTGAGGTTGATTGTTCACTGGAAAGTCCTATAAATCATGGGAAAAAAATGCAAATTCAAATTAGAGTAAATATCTTTTTTGGTCCTCAGCAAATTTCACGATGTCTACTTTAGTCCCTAGTAAATAAAAAGGCTATTCGTGGTCATAAGAAATTCAAAATGGATCCATTTAGTTGAAATCGTGATCCCTCACAAATTCAAAAAAGACCCACATTAGTCCCTCAAAAGGACTAAAATGTGTCCATTTTGAATTTTTCTGTGACGACAAATAATTTTTTTATTTACTATGGAGTAAAGCGGGTATCGTAAAAATTACTTAGGATCGAAAAGAGTATTTACTTTTCAAATTATATGAACGTGAAGTCTCTATTTGATTTAACTAATAAAGTAATACTTAGCCTATAATAGAGGGTAAGCTGTACTTTTCCTAGGCTTTAACATGAGTGCGAGTTAGAAATAGACATCACCCCGGCCCGAATAGATATGTAATCTTTTTTTTTTTTCTTCCATCAATTACCAATATTTGGTTTTGTAGATCCCATAAACTTGAATCAACGAAAATAATATAGTTGCGAGAAATTCATATATAAGCTTAATATACCTAAATTTAATATATTAGTTTAATAAAACATTAATGTGTAATTAAATATCATAATTAATTAAGTGTCAATAATTCATTGGTCTAATTCTTCAAATTTATACAAGACAGTTAAACTTATTTTGCACAAAATCCAAATGAACATGGAAGAAACAAGATTTTCTTCGGATTCGTATTCTAATGACAACTATTCTATTCCCTAACACTCTTTCTGAAAAGAAATAATTCTTTTATATTTCTGTTCCTTGGAATAGTTTCTGAGAGAAAAAATGTGTTTGATAACATATTCTATTTTTATTTTGAGAATGAGAATTGTGTTTGATAACACAACAAATAATATAATAAAAAATAATTCCTATTAAATATAAAAAAAATTCGGATCATCATTTTCCTTTTCATATGGTGTGGTTGTGCTGGTGGTGGCGGCAGGGGGTGGCGTGGTGGTGGTGGTGGTGGCGACGGCGATACGACGGTGGTGGTGGCAGTGACGTGGTGATGATAGTGGTGGTGGTTATGACGACATTGACTGCGGCGATGACGGTGATAATGGTGGCAGCGGTAGTGGTAGGGATAGTGGCGGTGGAGGTGACGGCAGTGACTGCGACAATGGTGGTGGGGATGGTGGTTGGTGGCATATGTGGTTGGTGGCGACGACAATGGTAGCGGTGGCATGGTAGTGGTGGTTGTGATGACATCATGGAGCCATGGAGGTGGTGGTGGTGGCAGTGATTGCAGCGGCGGTGGTGGTGGTGGAGGTGACAGTGGTGGTGGTGGTGATGGTGGCGATGATGGTGTAATAGTGGCGATGATGGTGACGATAGTGGGTGACAGTGGTGGTGATGGTAGTGATAATGTTATGGTGGTGGTGGCGGTGGTTGTGGCGATGGTGGTTGCAATGATGGTGGTGGTGGTGGTTGATGGCGGTGATAGTGGTGGTGGTGGTGATGGTGGCATTGTGGTAGTGATGGACAGAGGTGGTGGTGATGGTGGCGGTGGCATCGTGGTGGTGGGAGGTGGTCACGATAGCACTAGTGTTACGACGGCGGTGACGACGATGGTGGCGATTGGGATTATGGTGGTGGTGGTGATGATGGTAGAGATGGAGAGTGATTAAGAGAGATAAGTGTTTCTCATTTTGTGCCCGGGAACAAAAAAGCCGAAATTCTCTGATTCTTTTTCTGTTCCCTAGCACAAAAATTAATCTGGTTCATCCCGGGAACGAAAAAATAAATCGGTTTTATCAAATGAGTTTTCTATCTATTTTTATTTCCGGGAATAGAAATTAAAAGAAAATTATTTTCGGAAAGGTTGTCATGCGCATTGCGTACCCTAAGTATACTAGGCTTTGTTTGGGAGTTTGGAGAGGAAGGGAATGAAGGGGATCCAAGGGGGAGGGAGGGGGAGGAAGGGAAGGAAATTGAAGGGTTTTCCTTTCCCTTGTTTGGGAGTTAAAAAAATGATAAAGGAGGGAAATTGAGGATTAATGAGATACTCTTACCATTTTATCCTTTTCTAAAATTAATAAAATTAAAACATTTTACAATTTGAATTAAATTTAAAATTTCTAAAAGATCATATTTTCGATGAAATTTCAACGTTACAAACGATGAAAATTTCGTCACAAAATTATCTTTTTCGTCGGAATATTTTTTGTCGAAAAGAGATGAAAATTTTCAATCGATGAAAATTTTTATAAAAATAATTTTTCTATAGAAATATTCGACGAAATTTATTTTCGATCAAAAGTTTTGACGAAAATGATTTCCTCCATCAAATGTTTTAAACGAAAAATCAATTCTGTCAAAAAATTTGACGGAACGTCTTCCGTTAAAAATTTCGATGGAAATGTGTTTTGACGAAAATTTCGACAGAAATTGTTTTGTCAAAAATTTTGACAGAAATGTTTTATTTGAAACTTTCGACGAAATTTAGATTCTGTAAAGAATTTCGACAGTATATTTTTTTCGTCAAAATTTTTTGTCGAAATTTTTTGACAGAAATGCGTTGCGTTGAAAATTTTGATGGAAATATTTTTTGTCAAAAAACTTGATAGAAATATTTTCCGTCAAAGATTTTCGATGAAAATGTGTTTCGTTAAAAATTTCGATAGAAATTTTTTTTGCCAAAAAGTTTAACGAAAATGTTCGGCAGAATTTAAATTCTGTTAAGAATTTTGATGAAATTTTTTCGTCAACAATTTTCGATAGAAACGTGTTTCGTTGAAAATTTTGATAAAAATAATTTTCGTCAAAAATTTCGATAAATATGTTTTTTGTAAAATATTTTGGAAAATTTTAGATTCCGTAAATAATATTGAAAAAAAATTCCGTCAAATTTTTTTAAAGAAATGTTTTAAGTCACAAATTTTGATGGAAATATTTTTTGGTGAAAATATTTTCTGTCAAAAAATTTGTTATAATTGTTTTACGTCGAAACTTTTCGATGGAAATGTGTTTCGTCAAAATTTTGGACGAAAATATTTTTGTTAAAAGATTAGATAGAATTTAAATTCTATTAATAATTTTGAGCGAATTTTTTTTCCGTGCAAAATTTATGTTAGTGATTATGTAAAAATCTGGTTCCGTATCTAATTTCGTCTTTAGTTTTGACGGAAATTCTTCAACGTATATGATTTTAATCAAAAATTGCATCACTATTTTTGACGAAATATTTTCCGTCAATAAATTATGTCGGTATTTGAGACTTTTCTAATCATATCGCATTTAAAAATGATTCACAATTATGTAGTTTAAACATTTTAATGCTAAGGGTAGATAAGTAATATTTAATATTTCCCTCTCAAACCCTCCAAATTGTGGGAACTTTAATTTTAAGAAGAAGGAAAATTTTGGAGAGTTTGGTGGACAGGATACGATAAGTAGGATATGATATGAGGCTGATAATGGTAGAATATGATATGGGGCTGAAAAGCCGATATCATGTCATGTGTTTGATGAACACATGATTAGCAATCTGATAAGACTGTATAGAAGGAGAATGAAGAAAGAAAAAAATAAAATTTAATGCAATAAATACAAATATATTGGGTAACGTGGAGATATATAGGGTATCGTGGGGATATATTGTTATCCAATATTGATATCTTATCCTGTTGAATCCTAACCCAGCCCCCCATAGGATAAGAAATGATGTATTGGATATGATGAAATAAGACAATAGGATAAGATAATCATATCCTATTGACCCACCAAACAAGAGATAAAAGTAGGATATGATAAGTTATCATATCCTATCTCCTTTATTAGGTGCTCTAAACAGCCCTTAAACTCACAAACAAAAAAAGAGCTTACTAAAATTCTTCATTTCCTTTCTTTTCCCTCCTAAAACAAACTCCCAAATAAAGTCTAACTCTCACCAGAGCGTCCTTCTTCTTAAAGGAAAGCACCCCAAAAGGGTTATGGGCTTCCACTTGTTGTCACGATTATCATTGGACATTGGCACTCCTAATGCCAATACAATTTATGATAAATTACACACCAATTATATCTCGTAGCTAACTTGTTTGTCGGATAAATCAATGATTATTCTAATTTTTTGTTTCTCATTTTCATCATCATTAATTTACCCATAAATGGATAGAATCATCTCATATGATATGATCGTGTTAAATAATATATGAGAGGATTTATTTCCATATATTTTGTGTTGTAAGAATAAGAAATTTTATACCAAATATTAATAATTGATTTGCTTGTATCTAACGAATTACATACCTAGAAAATTAGAGCCATTAAATATAAATATGATCACCAATCAAGATTAAGAATATAATTTTTACAAACGGAATTTCCCACATTCTCGAACATTTGCATGTGTATATGTAGCTAAAATATGTATATGCATATTTAGCTAAAATAAAAAATTTCCTTGATTTAGTTTGATCAATTCTAATTTATTATGGTTCATTTTTTCTAAAGTTATTTTAGTTAATTTTGTTGAAACGACGTTATTTTGGAGTGAAAATCATGGTGTGTTCATATTTTTAATTTATTTTATGTTTATAATAGTCTTTATCATTTTAATTTTTTAAATTTTCAACCCAAAATAATGTCCTTTTTGTGAATATTAGATAAAATTATTTAAAATAACAATAGATATTTTTTTCTCTATTTATTATTATTAAATAATGAGAAATAGATAGAGTATAATAATAATTTTAAAATTAGGTATTGTGTTTACCGATCGTAAAAGCCCAATTATTAGTCTTTCACCATAAAGAAAAGTATCTATTAAGAGGTCTTCAAGTTAACAAAGGATGCTCAAGCAACTTCTGCAACTCTTTTACAAACCTTATCTTAAGCCACCCATAATAAGGACAAATTGGAATACTTTGTTGCCTCACCACTTGTAGGGCACCTCCAAAGCTGGTCATCCCTTTCACTGTAAACACAAGTGTGTTAAATATTACCATATTCTCTGCTATATGAAAAACATGTTTGTGCAAAATCTGACTTGAACATTGGAGTGTCTTGCAGACTTGCAGTTACATCCCCATTTTGTTCCAGTGAATACTCATCGGTTAAAGTTACATTAAATTACTTGTGTAGAGAAAGATCAATTATAAATAAATAAAAAAAAGAGTAAATGAGAATCTTTTTTTTTTTTTTTTTGGATAAATAAAAGGGTTAGAAGCCCAAACAAAAATAGAAACCAAAAATAAACTAATCGGGGAGAGACACAGAACGGTCCCTACCCACAGAAGCAAGATCACCCATATAAAGGATGAATACCACAAGGTGGATGACTAAAGAGACAATGATCAGCATGCTCAGGATCATCCAACAAAAAATTAGCTAGCCAGTCTGCGCAAGTGTTGCCTTCCCGAAATGTATGCTGAAGACGAACATTCCAATCCTTTCCAAGCCACGTCCGTATACGAGAGACCAAATGCCCCTCACAGACTGCTACACCACGAGTGGTGAGCACAGTGATTGCCAAAAAAGAATCACTTTCTAAAATAACGTTCCTGTAACCACTGATCCAAGCCCTCTCTAAGCCTCTCAAAATACCCCACAATTCAGCTTTGAAAGAAGAACAAGAGCCCAATCTATAAGCAAAACCATCCAGCCAAACACCTTGAGAGTTTCTCATTACACCTCCGCAGGCTGCCAAACCAGGATTGCCACGGGAAGCACCATCAGTATTCAATTTAACAAATCCTTCCTCGGGAAAGATCCAATATACTGAAACAATGCTTGAATGGGGGTGAAACCGAATGGAATTTTGCTGAGCAGCAACAAGATCAATATCTTTAACAAGGTTTTTAATCATTTGAATTCTAAAGCCAAGCAAAGGCACAACTCCACCGTGATTCAACAAATTTCTCCATCTCCAAATTTTCCAACATGCAACCAAAAAAATAGAGATCCACTTGTCCCTAACATGCTTAGAGGAACCAACACTGAAATTAAATTAAATTTAATCCAATGCTCTATGGAAGCATTGTAAAACTCAGCATACAGATTATGGGGAAGAAGACCATCCCAAACCTTTCTAGCCCTTTGACAATCTCTTAACGCATGGGTAATGGTATCCAGCTCATCACTACCACAATGACACAGACCATCTCCACCATACCAGGATGAAGTCATACTATTCGACTATTCGTTACCAATTTCTTATGCAACATCTTCCAAGCAAAAAATTTAACTCTTTGAGGTCCCTTCCAAGACCAGAGACAACTCCAAATCTGCTTAGACCCATCATCAATACCAACATTATGAGAAAGAGAATCATATAACGCACCAACAGAAATAGACTGTGAATTTTGAATCGTCCAAATCCTTTTATCCGGGCCATCTTCGACCATGGGAGGCAGAACACTACGAATAATATCAACAATATGCAAAGGCAACCAACTTTTTAACTTAGGAAAATCCCACTCACCAGCTTGATTAACAACTGCAGCAACTTTTAAAGAATCCATCTGAGTATTATCAGTGACAGCAAAATCTTCTAATCTAATTAAACCAGGCAACCAATTGTCTTTCCAAAACCTTACCTCCTCACCGTTGCTGAGATCCCACATCATATTATCCTCCATCACATGCCACATTTGGCACATATTTTGCCAAAGACTAGAATCGCCTTTTTTTTGCAACAAAAAAGATCATTAATCCTATTCCCCGACTTGTATTTAGCATGAAACACTTGCACCCAGAACTGATCAGGCTTTGAATAAATTCTCCACGCCTTTTTAGCCAGAAAAGCATCATTCAGTTGCGCTAAATTCCTCAAACCCAGGCCCCCATGCAGCTTTGGAGAAGTAACTATCTTCCAATTAATAGGATGATGCCTACAACATTTTCTCTATCACCCCATATGAAATTTCTTTGAAGCTTCTCTAAATTCTTACACACCATCAACGGAAGCTTACAGCTTTGCATTTGATAAGAGGGGATCGCAGCCAAAACAGATTGGGATAGAGTAATCCTACCTGCTTGAGTAATCATTAACAGATCTTTTTCAAAATTAAATGAGAAATCATAAAAAATTGTTTAGTTTTATATTATGTATTAGTACTAGAGTTTTTTTTAATGGTGTTAACCGTTAGTTTAAACTTTTAATTTTCAAACCAGTACTAATTATTACTATAACACGATATATATGCTGTACATTTTTTTTTTTGGTAAATACTGTACATTGTTTTAACTCGCCCATGTAGCTTAACAACAAAATGAGCTTTTTTTTCTTTGGTAGTTAGTCGGGAGACATTCTGATACAATCTCCTCCAACTATCATTTTGTCCTCAAAGTATGGCTCTTAAAGACAGTTTTTCATTGGAACAAAAAGTGTATCGAGCCACTCTCATCAATGGCGGACCCAGGTGGGTGCCATTGTCTGCACTTGCAGACATAAAGTTGAGAGATTTGTTTTTTCACAATGGTGTGTGTGATTCTAGTCAAGTAAAAAAAAAAAAAATAGAAAGATTGAAAGGAAAAAGGTAAAGAGCGGAGGATAATCATACGAGATTTTTCACGTTTTTTTGAAACAAAATTGGTCAACTTTGGATCAAATAGACATCGACAAAGGTGGATTTTGATCGATTAACCCCTACAATTATATTATATTTTACAAATGTCTTTTTGTTGTGTTTATTTATTTTTTAATTATCATTATTAATTATTTCCTTGAAACTTTGGTTGATTCATCAAAGCTTTACTTTTAAAGTGGAAGCAAAAATTGGATCATGATTATGATCTTTAAAAAAAAATTCAGGGGTGGCGCCCCTGAACCCCCATCCTAAATGTGCAGACATAAAGAAAATTTTCTAAATCCACCACTGACTGTTATCGGATGAAGGATGAGACTAATTCCCTTAGGCCGAGACGGGTTGCTCTGACCCAAACAAAATTAGCTTTTTAACTATATTTTCCTATTATTATTTATGTTCACCAAATAGTTTTACAATTAATGTGGATTATCGAAATATAAGAAGAAAGCTTTTGCTTTAATTTCTCATGATCCAAGCCTCGTTGTAAGTTTGATTCATTTTCAATTTCCATACGGCTGTCAAATGACAATTATAAAATAGGAAAATGCCGAATGTCTATAGGACTAGTATGGCATACAGGAAGATAGCTGTGTCTTTATGTTTATTTCCATAATAATCTATGGTTACAAAACAAAATATCCTTTTTGTTATAATTATAGATCACTGCGGGCTGTAAGCCATTATTCTAAGTCCATAATTAGTGGTCCTCTCGCACGAGACTTTTCGTAAATATAAGAAAACGAGTTGGGTTATTTGCACGCCGCATTGTTATATTTTCTTTTTCATTTTTCATTTAGAAAAAAGTAAAAAGTAACGTGTTAGAACGCATATTTTCTTATTTTATTATCTAAAATAAAAATTTATATAGGTCCAATAATATTATACCTAAGTTATTCCTAATTATATAGTAGGATGAATTTATATTTATTTAAGAATAAAAAACTAAACCATTAAATATAAATACGATAAACGACTAAAATTAAAAATATCAAGAGAATATTGGAATGGCAAAACATATATATATATATATATATATATATATATATATAGAGAGAGAGAGAGAGAGAGTGAGTGAGTGAGAGAGAAATGTGTGTCATTTTAAAGGATGTAAAGTTGTGATTTTAAATAAGAGAAAGAGATAGATAAAGGGGGAGAGAGAATGAACCAAAAAAAAAAAAAGTATGGATCTCATATCTTTATGAGAATGAGATGATATAAGTGTTTTTTTTCCCCAACGACAGAAGAAAAACATATCCCATATATTTACACCTCAAAAAGTTCTGCGACATTAAAATCATGTATGTGCCAACTCAGAAAGACACATTGTTTAAGTCATGCATCACTCTACGGGTGATTATAGGGGGTATTCGTGGTCTGGATTGGATCGGTTTTGGAAGCAAAAATCATTCAATCCAATTCTTCAATTTGATAATGTAATCACCCATTCAGTTTGAATTTTTTTTCAAATCCGATCAAATCCAAATTTTTTCGATTTGGATTGAATCAGTTTTCGGTTTTTTGTAAAGCCTAAAATTTGTTTCATAATTATTGTGCAAATAACATATCTTTTGTATATATTGACTTTGTAAACTTTTTTTTTTTTAAATACAGAAGCATCATTATTGAGTTTAGTTGATGGGTTAATGAGTCTAGGATTTTTTTGAAATATATGAAGCTCTAAATAGATGAAATTTTGCTGATGGGATGTGGCTGCTAGATTTTTTCTTGAGTTTAGTTGATGGGTTAATGGGTCTAGGGTTTAAAAATTTTTGGGCTATGATTGAGAAAAGTCCCAAGTAAGTAGAAGGAAATTAATATATTGGATCGATTTGGATTGGATCGCTTTGTCTCAACCAAACCGAAAACCGATCGAATCCAATTAAAATTTGCGGTTTTTTCGATTCTCGGTTTTTGATTTTCGATTTATTCGGTTATCGATTTTTCAGTTCGGTCACCGTAATTTGAATCGATTTCGATCGGTTAATGAACATGTAACTATATAGAAATCAATGCACATTTGCCATGTGTTATGTTTTGTAAGACACATCACTCACATGTGCGTTCGAATCGCACTCCCACACACACACACCCATATATATATATATATATATATATATTGTCTTGTATGCACAAAGTGTGATAGGGTATGATGTGTTAGTTTTTGTACAAATTGTGTTAGTTTTTGTACAAATTGTGTATAAAATGATGCGTTACTTAAACACGTACGAGTCTCTTTTTGCATTAGACTAATAAATCCTTTATAAGAAAATCGCATATTGACCTCAATAATTTCTGCTGCATTAAGCTCGTATCTCGTGCCAAGCTCCTCAAAACACTCACATCTAATTAGGTTTCTCAGTAATCCCACTACTTCCATTTTACACACACACACATTGATCATTGATCATTGATCGATGATTCAAGTTGGTAGAATTCACAGTCAAAATGGTAAAAAAAAGGCCAGTTACACTACCCTTATTGTTTGATGACCCCAAACATTTAAAGCTGGAGAAGAGTAAGGACGCGAAACCCGGGAAGAAACGCAAGTGGTTCAGACTGAAACACTGAGTATGAGTAGTACAACACACCAAACCTGGCTACCTTACCCCTCGTTGAAACCCCACATACCCTTTTTCCATCACCTCTTTGGTCCACACCTTTAACCATGGTTACTAGTACTATTACTTTTCCATTCTCTCACTATCCTCATTTCCCCCACCACGGTTTTTTGGTTTAGTTTATTCAGCAGTCAAAGATAAAGGTTCTTCTCAACTTTGCTTCTACATGTTGTCTACTGTACTCTATAGTATACTCTCTTGTAGCATAGCTACTTCTTTTTCTTTCTTTCTATTTTTTTTTTCTCCTCCCTTTTTCTGCGGTTGTAGAAAAAAACAATAACATGCATATTGGAATTGCACTAGATGGAATGAATTGATAGAAAAAGAAAGTGATTTATGAATTGTTTATTTTTTCTTTTTGGAGATAGAATTGTTTATTTTATTGGCAGCCAAATGAAGACCTTTGTAGTTATTTGTTTTTGGGTTTTATTTTTTTTATCTTACACCGTCTCATGCAACACACAAAAAAAAATGAGTGAGATACACTTATTTATTTCCTCTCTCTTTTTTTAGTGGGTCTCACTTTTTTATTTTCTCTCTCTTTCTTTTAGTGGATCTCACCCATTTTTGTGTGTTGCACGAGAGAATCATGCAATAATAAAAATAAAACCCTTTGTTGTTTGAGGAGAGATATTCTTACTACCAAATTTTTCTACTACCAACTCACTACCTATCTAATCACCATTGGATCAACATTTTCTCTTTTTTCAAAAACTTTTTAGCATTCTCTTTCTTTGATTCAATGGTGATTAGATAGGTAGTGAGTTAGTAGTAGAAAAATTTGGTAGTAACAATATCCTTCCTCTTGTTTTTTTAATCCACTATAGTTGAGAAGGGTGCTTGCTTTTATAGCATTTCCAAAACTTGGATTCTGGTCAAAGATATTGGTCTACTTGCTTTTAACATATTGTGAGAAAAAGAGAGAGAGAGAGAGAGAGGGTTTTGCATTAGAAAGAGAATCATCTGTCTTCCTATCCTGGCTATCAAATCAGAAGGATTTTCATGTGAATGAATGGAAGTGTTAAGGGGCAAAGATATTGGTTTTTTGATGGTCTAGCTTTGATGTTCTCTAAATAGTAGAGGTTGGAAGCTTATAATTTGTATTGAAAAAAAGAAAGATTTCATGGGTAAGAAGCCACAAAAAACGAAGGAACTTTCGGTGGCAATAGCTGAAGCATCAACAACAATAGATGAAACCGGGCAACAACAATCTCAGACTCAGATCACTCAACCTCAAGCTCCTCGAAAAAGAGGTAGACCTCGTAAGATTATTGAAAAGATGGAAAGCGAAGAGGAGAAAACACAACCTATAGAACAACCAGAAGCTTCTATAGCAACAACACAAGGAACTGAGAGCACAATGGAAAAGGTTAAAGCCAACGAGGAATCATCATCATCAGCATCAGCATCAGCATGCATAACAAAACAAGAGGAGATTCAACCCAAAAGCAGAGCTAGACGGAAAAGCAAACCCAGAAAGAGTAGTTAATATAACCATCACTTGCTAGTTATTAATAAATAATGATTACTCCTTTTAATTTCTCTTAACTCTTTTATATTTGTTTTTCCATGAAGAATTTCTTGGTTCCTTGCTTTGCCGTGTTATTGATGTTAAAACTGATATAATTATTATTGGGAAAACTGAAGTGCCAAATGAAACTCTTTCTCTTCTTCAAGTATTGCTTTATTTTTTTTTATTTTTTTGGTGTGTGAGTAGTTAATTTTTGGTTTATCTTATATATACTTGCATCGCATGAAAGATATGTATTGTTTTTATGGTTCCATGAGTTTAATTATTAGCTTCTTTAGTTGAACAAGAATATTATTAATCGCTTGATCGAACTTATTTGGGGTGTTTATTGCTTGAAACTATATAGTTAGTGCATAAAGGATAATGATATTAGGTATTTTCTTAATCTTAATAGTCCAAAGCTCTCTATTTAATTTTTTTGTTCCTCTATAATTACTATACCAATGATACGATCATCAGTTTGATGTTTGCATATTAAGTAATTTTGTGGATTTATTTATTTATGTGCAAATGATAGAATGGAGAGAACAAGAGAAGAATAACAAATAATACAATAAGGTCAACTTAACAGGTAATTAGGCTTATGTGTGTGTAATCTGAAAACGAAGAAGAAGGCACAGTTACGAGTTAAAGAGGAACTTGAGTTGAGTTGCTGCGAGTGGTTTCGAAGAAGGGTTGTGTTGTGTCTGTGGGCACTTAGCTATCATCATTCATCAGCTTAGCGCTGTGTCATTTCAAAAAGACGCGGATTGAGAATGAGAATTTGGGCGCGTGGTGCAGGAATGCATCGCGTGCGTGTCACGTACCAATAAAAAATGTCGTAGCCGCCTCAACGCACCAATGAATGATAAGAATTGTTCCACTACGTGAGATGTGCGGGATCGGAGAGAGGGACCATATTTTAGAGAGAGATGTTATAAAATAGATTAATATTTTTTAATAAAATATTAGATAATTTTATATCTTCCATATATATATATATATATATATATATATATATATATATATATATATAAGAATTAATTTTCTCATTTTACATAAGAAAATTTTCTCATGCTACACTCACAATACATGAGTGGGGTCCACAGAAAAGTTGAAAGACAAAAAAGTCAAGATGAGATCCACACATGTATTGTGAGTGTAGCATGAAAAAATTTTCTCATGTAAAATGAGAAAATTATTTCCCTATATATATACATGAGTTTACATTTCTGCAACTATAAATATAAAGGTTTTATAAGAGTTATGTTGTAGGAAGAGTGATTGTGTTATGTTATAGAGATTCGTTTTGCGTGCCAGAGTTTTATATATATATATATATATATATATATATATATATATATATATATATATATATATATATATATATATATGCTGCGGGCCCCACAAAATGTTGTGTGTGTAGGAAATTTTTTGTGGTCATGTTAAATGATAGATGATAAACCCATATATAAAAGATGAGGAGACTGAAGATAAAGAAAAAGAAATGAGTTTCATCAACTTTTATATATATAAGAGATAAAACTATCTATATTTATAGGAAAGAATTATTAATCGCAATATAAAATTATTGTTTCACCTAATAACTTAAACTTTTTGACTGAATAATTTTTTAAATTTAGGACATAATTTTTATTTTCTTTTATTATCATACAAAAAATCGGAATAGAAAGCATTGTTACAAGTTTGTTATTTTTATTATTTAAGTAATAGATAGTTATTTAAATTTTAACTTTCCTGCTTACCAACAAAAAAAATAAGAATTTTAACTTTCCTAAAAGATAGTTAGGGGTGTAAGTGGGGGAAGTTAAGCAAGATTTTGACCTTCATGGGCTTAGCCTACGAACTATGTTGAGCCAATATGAACTATTAGTCTATTAAAGATTAGATTTGATTTATAGGCCTGCCTATTGTTAAAAGACAAAATGCCTAATATGGCCAATGAGACCTTTTAGACCAACCAAGTTGCAAATTAAATTAAAATAAAAAAATGAAATGTCTTATTCGTTAAACAATATTTTCAGTAACGGTCCAAATTATAAAAATTCTAAAACAGATATTTTAACAAGAACACAAAAATTTCTAAATAATGTTCATAACAACAAAGATTGATTTTTATTGGCAAACTTAGGATAAATGCATAATATTTATGATAATTTATAAATATATCATTTTATTTTTAAAATTAAATAGGCCGACTATAGGTTTTAAGGCCAGGCAATTACTTACTTAGCCTATGGACTTTTTTTTAAAAGACTAACCTATAAGCCTAAGCAAAATCTAATTCCCCAATAGGCCAAGCCAGGTTACAGGCCTCTGTAGGCCAGTCTGACTCATTTACACCCCTAAGGATAGGTCATAGCTAGTAGTGGAGCCTATCTAGTGTTAGTAGGTAGCTATTTTTAAGTGTTCTTATATTATCTATTTAAACCTTGAAGTATTTGAATAAAGATCATTAGAAAAGAGAAGAATTATTTGAGAATTATTTGTGTGCACTTGTTTGTGTACTTGAGGTACAGTTCTCTCATTTGAACTAAAATCCCTAATGATTGAAAAAACTAGAAATTGCAGTTCAGACACTCTCTATTCAATTGAAGGATATGTTCACCAAACTCAACAATCAGTTAGATGCTCTGATACCAATCACCAAACTCTCTCATTTCCATTGTTCTCATTTCATCCCTGGCGCTTCCACATCCAAAAATTTCTCTCTTTCTATCTCCATTAAACGAGCAACCTCACTTTAACACTATCATTGCTATTAAAAATTTGAATCAAACAAGACCCTTCGATCAAGACCCCAAATTTTTGGTTTAGCTAGACATGAGATATCCATTGAGAAATCCACTTCTAGATTTCTTTGAGAAGAGGAAAGAAAGAGATGTGGCTAGAGGATATTTTCCAATCAATAGCAATGGAGAGGCGAAAATGGATATTGAAAATGATTCAATTACTTGATCTTGATCTACTCTTGAGGACAAGAGTAATTTTCATGAGGAGAGAATGTTACGGGTTTGTTATTTTATTATTTTCGGAATTGTTGGGTTATTTAAGTAGTGAGTAGTTATTTGAATTTCAACTTTCCTATACGATAAGTCATAGCTATTAGTGGAACTTGGATCTGGATCCTCTCGTGTTAAAAAGATATATGACATGGTCATGTGAGGAATTATAACCATACAAAGGTGGATCAAGGGTGATAAAGGAAGAGAGTAAAAATATTGAAATAAGTAGTTATAAAATCATAACTGTTAATTCACGTGTTGTGATCTCCTCAAATCATCAAGTTATTTTTTTTTTAACATGAGAGCATCCATTTTCGTGGAGTTTATATAGTGTTAGTGGGTTGTTATTTTTAAAATTGTCTTGTATTATCTATTTAAATCTTAAGGTATTTAAGGGCGAAGGATTTCTCGGTGAGCCCAAAACGATGTCGTTTGGGGCAGAAATCAAGATATTTTTATAATTATAATATATTGCAGGGTTATATTAGTTTTTATAATTAAATTTTTTAATTTTATAACCCAAAACGAGGTCATTTTGAGTTTACTGTATATAATTTTATCTCCGATGACGGGAAAAATATTTTTTCCTTAAAATAATGATAATCAGAAAAGAGAAGAATTATTTATGTGCACTTGAGGCATGGTTCTCTCGGTTGAACTGAAATCCCTTATTTTCTTCCAAAATAATTGTATGTAACACATTCCCCTGATTTATTTCCCCCGCTCTAGATGTGGTGGGTATCGAAGCCATTACGATAAGGTTTGTACAAAACACAAACATGCATATTGCTTGCCCAGATCATGGTCAACCATTCAGGGACAATGCGAAGAGTCTGGATTGAAGGCTATCGTATTTTAATCGTTTGCTTGGTTTTTCTGCTTCTTCTTCCAGTAGTGGTATTATACCTTTTTATTTTCTTTTGGTGAATGTAGTATTATATCTTTGTTGTGGTCTAATTTGTTCAGAGCGTTTAGTCATGTCTTTTGTACAAGTTTGGGGGTGTTTTATGTTTGGTATTTCTTTTGTACCAATTAAAACAAATTGAAGAGATTTTGATTTTAAAATATTGTTAAATGTTAATCAAGACGCGTATAGGGGTATTTTCCGAGAGAAATTATAACTTCTAGATAACTCTTGGTGGAATTACAAATGGTGCTCCTTGCAATTTGTTCTGTCGTTTTCTATATTGTTTTTCCTGTTTCTGTCAGCTTTGGTGACTAACTGACTAGTGACTACTGACTAATGAATCATGCACAGAAGGTCATACCCAAAGCCATGCAACTTCGGTTCTAGTGTTTCAGTTCAATAATTTTCCACGATCTGGCAAATTAAAAGGGTTCTTTTAGTAACAGTATGAAGCGTGATCAGGATTGTCACGTGATAAGAGTCCCAACGATCACAATGGGCGAAATTTCTAATATACTGCTGTCTTACTTCCCCCAATAAAAACACAACAACTATATTGACATATTTTTTGAAGAAAGAGAAAAAATATATACCAATCTATTTTTCGGAATATATATTTAATGAGACCTCAATTCGATGGTCGTACCAAAGATCTTCTCCATAATGGGGCCTAGTATGATTCAATCACGCTGGCCTCAAGCGTGATTGCCAGGATGCTCACATATTATAGAATCAAGATCATGTCTCCCAATTTCCACTCTCCCGATTGCCAAAACGACCCAACCAGTTAGCTCGTAACCCGTCAAGAATGAGTCAGATTGGGTTGACAAAAAATGAGTTGCCAATCCCGACCGAGCCAACCTACGGGTCAAACAAGCTAACTCGCCGTTGAGTTTTATTTTTTAAAATACAAAATATAATATATAAAAATGGACAAAACGCACATATGTTGTCATCGTCTTACTTCCTTATCTAAACCTAAGTCCTTAATCTTCTCACATCCCTGCCATTTTTATATTATTAGGCTGTGCTGGCTCTATTTGGTTCAAATATTTTACCCACTTAGTAGCAAATGATTCTGATTGTTTCTTGATGTTGATGCAAATTTGTTGTGAAGAAAATTCGAAACTATAATATTTTGATTTTATTTCTCATTTTGATTTATTATTTTTTATATTAAAATATTTGAAATTTTATTCATTTTTTATAGATATTTGAGTATGTTTATAATTTTTTAATATAAATTATAAAATTGTGTATAATGACCGGGTCATGCGGTTGAACCAGTGACCTATGGTTGAACCAGTAACCCAGTGACCCAGTACCTCGACCAGGTCAATGACCGGGCCGGTTTTAATAATATTGGTTTAAACTGGTGGAAGTTACATTGCCGATACATTAATACTACAGGTTTATTTAAATAGGCTGGAAACGAGCCAACCCGCGAGCAATTTTTAAGCCAACCCGCGAGCAATTTTTAAGCCAACCCACGAGCCATATTTTGAGCCAATCCGCGAGCCAACCCTAACCCGACTCGTTTTTTCAGGTTGTATGCGGGTTGGGTCGGGTCGAGCTGGGTTAGCCCGTTTTGCCAACCCCACCCCTCCTAGTATGTTCTCTCATTTCTTATAAATATTAATTAAAGAGATTAATGTTTTTCATTTTGTAAAAGCTAAAAATATCTCTTACACATACATAAAAACGTATGAATCCATGTGATGCTATATGAAAAGAAGAGAGAAAAAAATAAAATGAGCCTTATATACTTTTATATTTATGTATGTATAAGAAATAAAATTATCTTCTACAATAAGAAAAAATTAATTCCTTAATCAAAATTATAAATAATTCTTATTTATCTATCGTGAACTTTCAGAATTTATATAAATTCAAAAACATCAAATTATTGTCAATAATGATAATTTGTTAATTGATTTATGGGTTTATTTTGTCTGCAGTTAATGCAGATAAGTTTTCTGCATTGAGCTCAAAATGACGTCGTTTTGAAGCGAAAATTAATGTATTTTTATAATTTTAATTTATTTCAGTGTTATAATATTCTTTATAATTATAATTTTTTAACATTTCACTAGGGCTGGCAATACGAGCCAGCCCGCCCCGACCCGCCCCGACCCGCCCCGGCCCGCCACTGGCCCGCCTAAAATGGGCTGGCCCGCCCCTGCCCGTTTTGACAAAATGGGTTGAATTGAGCAACCCAGTCCATTTTATGAGTGGGTTGGCGGGCTACGGGCCGGCCCGCCTAAAATAAAAATATATATAAAAGTATAAAAATAAAATACAAAAAATTAAATTCTGCATAAAAACACATTTTTTGTGTACATAAAAGCATATAAAAATCTGCATAAAATCCTAATGTACTTATGAAACCAAGAAGATCAGTGTTTAATAATCTACATATAAATATGCATCTTTCAATCCAGAAATAATAATAAAAATTAAAATCATATCAAGGTAAAACAGAATAACAAAACAAGTAACAAAGTGTTGTATGAGCAGTCCACAACAATGCGAAAAAGCCACTTGCATGCAGAGAAATCTAGGGCACGAAATTACATAATAATTGGGTAACCTAAAAAAAGGGGGCTTGGTAGGCTAGCCCGCCCCGTGACGGGTCGAGCCCGACGGGCTGGTGGGTTGAAAAACTCAACCCAGCCCGCCCTGTTTGGTGGGCGGGGCGGGCCAGCCCGACGGGCTCAACCCATTTTGCCAGCCCTACATTTCACACACCAAAACGACATCGTTTTGGGAATAAATGCTAACTGCAGATAAATAATTGAATGGTAAAATTATTCAATTTTTTTTTACAAATCTGGTGCTATACTTGTAAATTCTTATAACTGTTAAGAGAAATTTAAATTCAGAAATTTTAACCACTTCTTCAGATTTTATTAAATATTTGAAATTTCAGGTGAATAAAGAAAGAAAAACATCACCAAATTATCATTATTAAAAAAAAAATTAATATTTTAAATTTTTAATAATTTTAGAAGATCACGTTAAAATTACTTATATATTAATTATAGAAAAAACATTTATCATTTTTTTTATAAACAAAATATTTATCATTTTATAAGACCCAAATTTGTGTAATTTTAACTGAAAATACTATTTTAGTGATTTTTTACCTTCTCTCACATGTAGTACTCTCACTTCCTCTCTCCTAATTTTTTGAAAGAGAGATAATATAAAAATCATTAAAAAAATCACAAAAATGCCATAATTTCACTGAAAATGACAAATATTTTTTAGGAATAATCCGTTTACAAACATTTTTTACAAATTACATTAAGTCTGACCGGTCATACACTCTTGATTGAAGTATGACCGGTCAGACATTGTGTAATTTGTAAGAATTTGTAAACAAAAGTTTGTAAATATAACCTTCCCCAATATTTTTTTTCATTAATTATTATTCAATTCAATAAATTTAATATTAGTTAGCAAAAGAATAATAATTTTATTATTTATTATCCTAATTATTAGATATTAATGCTTATTTAAAATGTTTTTTACTCAATATTGATTATTTGTAATGCTAATAAATGTTTTTGTGAAATTGGGAAATAAGGGTGCAAGAAAAAGTGAAAATTGAAACAAACACATATTGGCAGCTAATTACAAATGTAATCTCTATAGCTGTGAGTTAGGTATCAAATCAAGCGATTGTATCGTGGTCCAAAGTTGTCTTGAGCTAAAAGATAGGTGGCAAATGGATTATAATTGACAGGAACTACTAAGAAGTTAGGTCTCAAATGAGACGATTCTATCGTGGTCCAAAGTTGTCTTCAGCTAAAACATAGATGGCAAATGCATTATAAATGATATGTTCTACAAAGAAAAATTGCCAGAACATAGTTGCCGCTGTACGAAAGCATGTTTCAGGTAAAAAAGGTAATAACGTAATATGACTTCCAGCATTTGCAAACGGGAATGAGAAATAGTGCTTCTTCCAACATCTCAGGGTAGGAACAAAATCAGTGTATAAGTACGGGAAAAAAAAAGCTCGTCCAGCACTAATCACATGATGAAAACTGTAAAGATGTGAAGTAATGTGTGAACAGGTAAGCATTTTAGAATTATTCAAGATATGAGCATCGTCTAATCTAACAATTCCACAAATGCAGAGCGTATGAAGCGGGCGTGTGTTTCAGCATCCGGAAACCGCGTTAGATACCAATATTGACTTTCATAATATTTTAAGGGTCAATTTTTTTTTTTATATAACATTTTAAGGGTCAATTTAACAGAGTGTAGTCCCTTTTGGTCCCTAAAAGATGCAATTGACATTAATTTGGTAAAACATAAGTGATATCATTTTGGTCTTGAAAGATGAAAAGTGACATCAATTTAATCCTACAATCTTGCTGTTGGTACACATAATGATGATTTAAATTTCCCACTTTATGTGACAGATTAAATTGATGTTACTTATCTTTTAAAAATCAAAGTAATGTCAATAGAAAATTCGAAGACCAAAATGGATGTTTAGTTTTTAACAAACAAATAATGAAATTGTGACTTGGATAGAAGTCGACATAGTGAATAACTACCGAGATTTTTATTTCTTGGTACATACCAATTGTTATATGTAAATAGATAGATTTACACTAACTTGTGATAATTATATTTTAAAACTTATAGATCACAAATGAAAGAAGAAAATAGGAGTGGAGCATTATTGTGAGATTTATACATTGTGTGTTTGCATTGCATTATAATATTTATATTTTATCTTCCTCCACTCAAGACTAACCGGAGGAATTTGAGAAAAAATGCCAATGCTAGCAACACAAAATTACAGCAAAGCAACACAGTGCAATGCTAAGATAAGTGAAAGCTCAAGCATATTTTTTCCAATCTCATTTCAAAAACAAATTGATGCAGGACTTTTCTCTCTATTCTGCAACTACAACACATTGAATCCAAGGTAGGTATTTGTTGTAAATAATAAAATATAAAATGCTCTCTTCAACTGCTTTGGATTGGGAAAAGATTGAGGCTTAAATACACTGAAATGATTTAACCTATTTATAAAGCCATGTATTAAGAGCTATCCTATTGAATATGTTGTATAACCTAATGAGTTATACACTGAAGAAAAAAGGAAAAAGGGGAAATGGATTTCTACTTATGGCTCTTAAATTTCTAACCTGATTGATTGCGGCTTGACTTATGATGTCTCTCTTTCCTATATCTCAATTGTCCTGGATCAAATCCACCTTCCTCTGATCCATAGATGGCCCAGGATGGTGTGGCAGCCATGTAATCTCTGCTGTCAAAAGTTCTTTCAGAAGCCACCTGAATTTAAATTGAGGATACATTTCATATCGAAAACAATAAATCCAAATTAAGTCAAAAAGAACAGAGGGACACAGATACCCACCAGATCATGAAATTTTTCATAGTCTATCCATGTATACCACTGGCCATCAATCTTGAACTTCTTAGTTTTTGCTAAGAGGACACAACACGAGTGAGCATGCTCACATGCAACTTCGTACTCCCCTTGGCTTTTCAGAGCCAGGGCCTCTGAGAAAGTTTTCACATCAGTATGCCAAGGGACGTTTTCCATTGTCAATTTTGATGTAGCGGACCTGAAAAGAGCTCATTGTCATTCAAAGGTGGTTCTCAGACACAAGAAGCTAGCTGGACTAAATGGGAAGGGGGAGAAAGAGAGAGAGAAAGAGACAGGAAGGGGAGGCTTACGAGCCACAATATGTAACTCCCTTGATTTCAACAAAATCAGGTTCTCCTATACTAAAGAGCTTAGAATAAGCATCAATATCTTCAGTATTCCAACCTTTCACCAGGGTCAGGCGGTATACAGTTCGCTGGTGTTTTTCCTTTAAAGCAGTCAAGGAATCCTGGCACATAGTTAAAATACATATACAATATGAACAAGAGGATAAAGTATACATCAAATGGTAAGATAAAGTTGGAGATTTCAAATGCTAGCACTGATATCCATGCTTCAAAGATGGCAATCACTGAGGGAAAATGGTCCATGATTCATGAACTAAGAATCCTAAAAATCTCTTAGACATCAGAAAAAGGAATTTCTGCTAAGCTGCTCCTAGAGTAGATAGATGGATTTTTTTTAAAAAAAATTAAAATTGAAATATACAGCTCCTATTCCCTTCTTAATACACTTCTTCTTACAATGTAATCTAATTCTACTAAGACAGGATACTTTAGATTTTCATTCTGATAAAGGAAATCACTTACAATGAATCGCTCCCAGAAATCTCCAAACAGTGGTCTATCAATTGCCTTCAAAGAGTCCTTTGTTGCAGCATCTACACTGACATATAACTGCATGTGGCAAACAAGAATATTAACTTTGCATGCATAACCAACATGTTTCAAAATTTGAAACTCTGAAAGCCCCAAAACCTGAGTGATAGGCTCCAGAGACTTAATTTTCTCTGGAAATTGTGCATTAGTAACTAGAAAAGTGGAAATCCTCCTTTTATGCAATTCAACCACAAGTGCATTTATCTCTGGATACATAATAGGTTCGCCAACAAGAGATAATGCACAGTGCCGTGGCGATAAACCTTCATTTAATCGCTCCAAGGTGACTCCTACAGAAAGAGAGTTAAATGAGTCAATTTTGAAATCAATCAACTCCCGACCCCAACTAGTTTGGGATAAAAGTGATGCTGATATTGACTGGGATGCAGAAGGGTGAGGTTGTTTTGAGGCTAATCCTCCCAATATCAATCTGAATGGATTGGTACCAGGGTACTGGTACCTAATTTTCTTTTTCTTTTTGATTTAGGAAACTATATACGGCATGGCAGTATGGAAATTAATATGTCAAAATGGGTCTTGCCACCATACAAATTCACAGGTACTAGGAAGTGCTGTCTACATTGAAAACAGAGTACATATAACAATACAACCACTAAATATTCAATGATCATAATTTACGTTTGCTTTAGGTATCTTTAAAATGGAAGGGTTTGAATTGGGAGGGTTGTAAAATATTCATAGAAAATAATTAGGGAAGATTGGAAGGTTACATAATCTCTCATTTAAAAAAAAAAATCATTAAAAAAAGAGAATATTTACTTAAAATGAAAATGCTACCCTCCCTTCTCTTTCCCTCCAAACTCCTTCAACCAAACATATCCTTCGTGCCCATTACTTTCAATGAGAACAAGGTGACCAATAGTATGCATGATATAATCAAGAGCTACTTCAGCTGCTTAATTATTGACCTATGTAGATCCATCAATCTAAGAATAGATCCCAAATAGCCTCATACTATTAAATGATTACAGCATAGAAACACAAATTTACCAGGAACTCCTTTCATTTGTTTAATCATATTTGTATGAAGGTTTATTGCAGAATTTACGATCTCTATTGGATCATCCATCTCCCACTGCCAACTTTTCCCTACGGGATTTGTGTGATGCCTCCAGCAGAAAACACATTTATTTGCGCATGCCAAGCTAGGAGTTGCCTCCATACACCTGTTTCACCCCAAAAAATTGTGAATTTGGCAGCTGAAGTATGATGGCCAGCACATAAAACAGAAGATAATTCCATGTTTGACAAGAACCAGAAAAACACCACCAAAGCTCATGGCCAGGATAAAGCCACACACAGTATGGCCAAAGTTCAGATAATGTGCAAGGGCAATCATAAGTCCAACATACTCTTTTGAAACCATATCATGAAAATTCCAGCCCAAAGTTATCTTCAAATAAAAAAACACCCGATTTCTTTTCTCTTCCATATCCATTTAGTAACTTTTTTTTGTTTTATACATTTAATATTGAACCGCCAATGGTGTAAAGAGTTTCACACCATTACTGAATAATATGAAGACAACTAATAAGCTCCATCTTAAAATTCAGTCGGTATGTATAAGGCAATGAACTCAAGTATCAAGAGTTGCCATCTAAAAGGTAATCTATAAGTTGTAGCATAGATACGAAACTCATGACTCATAGCGAAAACATAACTAGACGTGAAACATAAATGAAGAGCAAGTCAAGTTACCACTACCTATGACTCTCGATTCCATAAAATGAGTGCTTGTAGCAACCACCTCTACCTCGAAGCTGCGATTTGGTCCATCTACAAATCTTGACGCCGCTATGTGAACCAATAATTTTATATCCCTGAAAAATTGATAATATTTGAAGAAAGCCAATTCAAAATAAGAACCTATATCTTATCTAACAAAGTTCAATTGACAGTAAAGTAAACCATAACTAATCAAGCAATGGAAGAAACACAGAAAGTACAATGTCACATTATATCATACCTGCTTCACTAAATTTGCTCTAATCACCGGAGTCACCATTTCTTTTCTGCCATTCAATTTCCCATTAGTCCCTTCTACTGTTGCCACTGACTTCCTCGAAGGAGCTTTACCAGCAAGGTCTTCAAGATCAACAATCTCCGACTCCACCTCACTCTCTACATCAGAATCCTCTTCAGAACTCGAAACAACACCACTTTCCCCACCAACAACAGCACCACCGCCTTTCAAAAACCCAACAACCTTCTCACACCACCGATCGAAAACCCCATCCACGTCAGCATCCCCATCAACATCCCCTTCGCACAGAGGAACCACCTCCGTCGCGCCCAAAGCCCTCATCTGCTTCGCGAGATCCCTGGCGACCGCATTGAACGTGTCTCCATAGGCTCGGCTTCCGACGCCGAACACCGCGAATTGGCACCGCGAGAGCAACAAGGAACCAACCCTAAAGTCCTTGGCGCTCTCGGCGAGCCACGTGGCGAAGAATCGAGAACCTGGAGGAGGCTTTCCGTCTTCCCAGGTGGAAGCGACGACGAGAAGGAGAGTTTCCTTAGGGAGGTCTTCGGGCTCGTAGTGTTGGCAATCGACGAGGTCGAATGCGACGTCGTTTGAAGCGAGAACGCTTTGGAGACGTCGAGCGAGTGCTTTGGAGGTTCCGGTTTCAGAAAGGAAGAGGATCTTGGGGAGAGTGGGTTTGGGTTTAGGGTTAGGGTTTGGGTGAAGAGAGAGTTTGAGGAGTCTTAAGCGGCGTGATTTGTAGATGCAATAGAACGTTGTAGCAGAGAAGAGAGCGAGGAGTGTGAGACGCGCAGGAACTGAAGACAACGACATGGACATGGTTTGGAGTAGAAGACTTTGGTGTGAAGTAACTAACTATGCAGCATATTCATTGACCTCTGTTGAGTGCGGCTCGCGGTGGTTGACCCCATCGGAGGAAACAGGAAGAACAAGAAAGACACCGTATGGGTTAATGGGCCCTAAGGTTGCAGGCCCGATTTAGCACATTTTGTAAATTATGTGACCATTGCGATTTGCAATAAGAGGCACATTGGTAAAATTGTAAGAGTAATCTTTTCCTCATTTCATATGACACAAAAATTATTTTTCTATATACATATAAAAATGGGCTTATCAATTTTTTACATTTAATTTATTTTAAAAATAATGTCTCCATAATTAATTATCTCTATGACCATGACCTATGAATTTTTTCTACACAATAATATTTGTTTTCCCAAATTGTATTATGTAGATGTTTGAGAGTTTTTTTTTTAATAAGTAGAAGTTAGGTCAAATAACTTTTACAAAAATTTTAATAATAAAAAGAGTTATTTTTATAATAAAAAATTTCAAAAAAAAAAGTTCCAAGAAGATTTTTTTTTTTAAGTTGTATGTTTTTTTTAAATGTGTGTGTTTTTTTTTAAATGAATAATTTTTAACCTAAAATTTTTATGTAATTATCAATGGTTTTTGTCATTTTAAATGAGATAAGTTATATCATTTTAGGAGAGAGTTAGACACAAAGAATGAAAATCATAATAGAGAAAATGTGTGGTTTTTTAATTTAAATTTTAAATAATTTTTTTATTTTGTGTCTATTTCTCTCTTAAAATGATATAACTTTATGTTATTTAAAATGACAAACATTTTTTTCAATTATATCAAATAATTTTTAGTTTTATTTTTTTTTATTTTTTTTAACTTTAGCTTAAAAGAAAAGAGTCGGCTCTATCTAAATAGTACATAATTTTCATCCCCATGCCTACTAAAAATACCCTATTCAGCACATGTTTACCGGCAAATGGATTTTATAAAAGTGTCATTAAATAATTTAAATTCATTCTTCATTTAATAATAATTACATAAAATTCAGCATATTTTGATGTCATTTTTTTGTATAATAACATTAGAATTATTCATCAGCCAAACATTAGAATTATTAATTAATTTTAAGTCATGGCTTATGCAGTTATGTTAAATTCAATTATTTGCTTAAATTATTCTTTACTTGAAAAATATTTGAAGGTTAGAGATTAAAAATAAAATATTATTATTTGAAATAAATTTATTTATTGTTTTTTAATATTTTAATCTTTTAGGGGTGGGTTGGTAT
This sequence comes from Gastrolobium villosum, assembly GCA_032173675.1. Taxonomy (NCBI): domain Eukaryota; kingdom Viridiplantae; phylum Streptophyta; class Magnoliopsida; order Fabales; family Fabaceae; genus Gastrolobium; species Gastrolobium villosum. The sequence goes on along the minus strand of JAVKPL010014368.1, from coordinate 4,461 downwards.
TTTCATTGTCATATATGAATTTCTAATCAGATAATAATTTTTTAATTGTCATATATTTATTACATCGTTTTTTATTTTTATCCAAAGTAATTCTAAAATTTATTTTTAATTAATTGAGAATTTTTTATTAATGAATTAATGAATTTATTAATTTTATTATATTACGCTTTTTGGTTGATTAATTTTTTAACAAATAAATGTTTAATTCTTTTTTATCTTTTTTTTTTTGGCAGACATCTTAAATTTTTTATTTTTTTTATAACAAACATCTTAATTTTTTATGCTGACACATTTCACATTTCTTATTCAATTTTTTGAATAATCAATACCTTTTTTTCTAAATTGATTTGGTTTTAATTTGATGCGAATTCAATTTGATTATTTCATTATATTATGTTTTTTTTCCTTAATTCCACTCATACTAAATAATATTGTTTTGTTTATCAAAAAAAAATATTGTTTGTATATTTGTTAAAAAGTAATTTTTTTAATTAATTTATTTTAATAAATTGATTATTTTTATTTAAATTATTATTTTTACGATGATAAAAATATCATATCAAATCTCCAAAAATAAGATAAAATATCTAAAATATGATAGAACTCCAAAATTTGTAAAAATAATAGAAATAACTACAAGTTAAATTTTTTTGGTTGGGAAAGTTAAATTAGTTTTATAAATGATAATTGTTTTAAATAAAAAATATATACTTGTATGATTATTATAGATTTTTTTTGGTTAGACGAATTATCATAGGACAATTTTCTTTATTAGACAGATTATAATATGGTAGAACTCTGAAGTTTGTAAACTTAAAATAAATTACAAAAAGTTTTATTATAATAATTGTATGATTATGTAATTATAATAAAAAATTATTTATATTAGTCGACTCTACCAAAAAAAATATTATGGCACACGTCTGCTTAAAAAGTAATTTTAATAATAAACTGCACAGGTTTTCCTCTTGATTTGAACAATCAAATTGCATTTCGTATTAAATTATTGTTATTTGATTTGAACTATTAAATATTCTCCTCGTTGATTTATGTGCAAATTGTATTATAAACTACAAAGTTGTACAAAATAAAATTAAAATTCTAAAAAAATTAATTATGAAAAATATTAATCAGATTCAAATTTTTAATTATTTGAAATAAAATGGTAACATAAATTTAAAATTTAAATTGTTTGCAACAATTTATTACACAGGAAAAACTATGGCACATTGGCACATGTCAACATTTTAATGAGATGTTTGTGTCACAAATATAAGCCACCACTCGGTAGAGTTATACAAACTTGAATCTTTTTTATATATTATATTGATCGAAATTGATGATTGATTGATTTGTAAGATGAAGGATGCCCATAAAATTTCCTTCATATCGTTTCACGTTTAAAGAAAGATCATGGTGATTCAAGTCATATGTGATACAAGAAGAAAATTGCATATAACAATAGAGATTTAAGGCCTCCACTTAGTTTTCTGTGCACATATGATACCCTCTTTATCCTGGGCGAAAGTCATTATAATCTCCCAGTGCAAACTTTTCAATATTGCCTCCAATGGAATTAAAATTTCAACTTTGTCGCGTATGATTGTCCAACCTCCAGGCCGTAGTATACGGTCCATCTCAGCAACAATGGACACAGGCTGCTTGCACCTACAAAATAATTGTTTCATGCTGATGAAAAGAAGAAGTGTTTTATGAATAAACTTCTGATTCATACATGAAAGATACAGGGAGGTACCATTTATAATGAGTACAAAGAACAAAGCTAATAAATAAGAACAAAAAACTAAGAGGCATACAAAAGACTAAGAGACATTTTTACAATAACAAGAGAACCCAATAAATGAAGGAACAGATGACAAGAAAGAAATAAATGAATTCTAGAAGATTTTACACTCCCCCTCAAGTTGGGAGATATATATTGATCATTCCCAACTTGCTGATCAAATCCTCAAAGGTCGGCTTAAGTAATCCTTTGGTGAGAATATCTGCCGTTTGCTCCTTGGTAGGTATATATGATAAGCATACACTACCGTCTTCTAATTTTTCTTTAATAAAGTGACGATCGACTTCCACATGTTTTGTTCTGTCATGATGAACAGGATTTTGAGCAATGCTGATAGCAGCTTTATTATCACAATATAATCTGATAGGTAGGGAATAAGAGATCTTCAACTCTTCCAGAAGTCTTCTTAACCAAATTCCTTCACAAATACCATGGGCTAAAGCCCGAAATTCCGCTTCTGCACTACTTCTTGCAACAACAGTTTGTTTCTTACTTCTCCAGGTCACAAGATTTCCCCAGACATAAGTACAGTAACCTGAAGTAGATCTTCGGTCCACTGCAGAACCAGCCCAGTCTGCATCTGTATAAATTTCAACCATCCTTTTGTTCCCCTTTTTAAAGAGAATTCCTCGACCAGGGGTGTTCTTGAGGTACTTGAGAATTCTATAAACAGCACTAAGGTGTTTTTCCTTAGGAGAATGCATGAATTGGCTAACCATGCTTACAGCAAAAGCAATATCAGGACGAGTATGAGACAAATAGATTAATTTTCCCACCAGTCTCTGGTACTGCTCCTTATCGACATCTTCCTCGTCTTCAACTCCCATTTTGATATTAGCTTCAATTGGAGTCTCTGCTGGCTTGCACCCAAGCATACCTGTTTCTTGCAACAAATCTAGAATGTATTTTTTCTGAGTTAAGGAAACTCCTTTCTTACTTCGAGCAACTTCCATGCCAAGGAAGTATTTGAGAGATCCAAGATCTTTTAGTTCAAACTGGTCAGCTAAACATTTTTTTAAAGAGGCTATCTCCTCGGTATCATTACCAGTGACAATTATATCATCAACATAGACAATGAGGATAGCAATTCTTCCTTTATCAGAGTGTTTAAAGAATAAAGTATGATCAGTCTGAGCTTGGGTGAACCCCTTTCCCTTAACAGCTTGAGTAAATTTCCCAAACCATTCTCTGGGAGATTGTTTAAGTCCATAAAGAGACTTCTGCAACTTGCACACAGATCCATCCCCTTTTTCAAAACCAGGAGGTGGATCCATGTAAACTTCCTCATGTAGATCACCATTCAAGAAGGCATTCTTGACATCTAATTGTTGCAATGGCCAATCAAGGTTGGCGGCAAGAGATAGCAGAACGCGGATAGTGTTAAGCTTGGCAACAGGAGCAAATGTCTCCTGATAATCTATTCCATGAGTCTGAGTAAATCCCTTAGCAACTAATCTGGCCTTATACCTATTGATGCTGTTGTCTGCATTAAATTTTATTGTGAACACCCACTTGCAACCAACAGTTTTCTTTCCTTTAGGTAATGTCACAAAATCCCATGTTTCATTTTTTATAAGTGCATCCATTTCTTCTAATACGGCATTCCTCCATTTTGAATCATCAAGTGCTTCTTGGATATTTTTGGGTATCCTGGTACTATCTAACATAGTATTGAAAGCACGAAAACCTGGAGATAACTTCTCATATGAGATATAATGAGAAATAGGATGAGCAGTGCAAGATCTAGTACCTTTCCGAAGAGCAATGGGCATATCAATGTTGGCTGTACTAGAGCATTCAAGTGGGTTACTAGAGCAAGGACTCGAGTCAGGATCCTGGCAGTCTAGAGTCTCTTGATGTATTTTGCGCCTGCTGTAGAATTTTCCCCATTTACCAGGAGGATCACAAGTACCGGGAGGATCATTAGACTCAGGTATAGTTGCTCCCCCTATTTCCTTCCCAATAACTCCCCCTGTTTCCAAAGGCCAAGGTAAGACAACAGCTTCATTTGGTTTCCCAGGCTTATCTTCATCCATATCACTAGACTCCCCCTGAAGAGAAGTCGGGGAAAAAAAGGATTGTGTCTCATAAAATGTAACATCCATGGAAACAAAGACCTTACGGAGAGAAGGTGAATAACACTTATAGCCTTTTTGATTAGGGGAATATCCTATGAAGACACATCTAATAGATTTAGGGTCAAGTTTGGACCTTTGATGTGGAGGAATGTGAACAAAGACCACAGAGCCAAATATTTTGGGAGGAAGAGAAGAAAAAACACAAAACGAAGGAAAAGATTTAGTAAGACAAGACAAAGAGGAGAATGAAAATTAGTACCCGAGAAGGCATCCGATGAATGAGATAAGAAGCTGTCAAGATGGCTTCCCCCATAGATATTTAGGGACATGCATCGTAAATAAGAGAGCTCGAGCAACTTCAATTAGATGTCTATTTTTCCTTTCAGCCACCCCATTTTGTTGAGGGGTATTAGGACAAGAACTTTGATGAATGATCCCATGTTGGTTTAGGTAATCTCCCAGAACAGAATTAAAAAATTCTGTACCATTATCTGTTCGCAGAACTTTGATAGGAGTCTGAAATTGAGTTTGAATCATAGCATGAAAGTTTTTAAAAGTGGATGCAGCATCAGACTTGTC
>JAVKPL010014367.1:0-84506 GCA_032173675.1 Gastrolobium villosum | reverse complement strand
TAAAACACCAGACTAATGGACATGGCAAATCAGATTCACACGCATGATCAACGTTCCTCACCTTGGAACGACCTTAGACCATCGATGGAGGCATTTGAACTCACTCACAATCAACAATTTGCAGACCAGACTCAACGCCTCACAGAACAGAACCATCGTTTGGAAGGTGTGACACACCAGATCCAGAGATGTTTACTCTACTTCAAACAATGCAGGTTCAGTACACCAATATAGGACCACTGCCACACAGACGAGTCTTCTGGGGGCTGACCACGCGTCCCCAAAACCACTTGCGTTCCATGAAGATCGATTTTCCCAGATTCAGCTCTGGGGACCCTGGTCCATGGTTATTTGCAGTGGAACGTTATTTCCGCTACAATCAGGTACCTGATGCTGATCACCTTGATTTGGTTTCATTTAACTTGGATTTACCTGCTTCATGTTGGTTCGAAGCTTGTTTTGGTCATGGCAACTTCCCTGACTAGAATGCTTTTGTTACTGCGTTACATCAACGATTTGGCCCATCTGAGTTTGAGGATCCTTTAGGCTCCTTAGCCAAACTACATCAATCTGGATCCGTGGTTGATTTTCAATCCGCTTTTGAATCCTTAGCTCGCAGAATTCCCGAATTAACTCCTGTGACTCGCAAAAGTCTGTTCATATCAGGATTAAAACCCTCTATTAGAAGGGCAGTACTAGTTCACCGCCCACTGGATATCACTGCCGCTTTTGCTTTTGCAAAAATTTATGAGGAACAATTTGGAGAGACTCGCCCTTCCAGACTTGGCTATCCCGTACCACCATCGCCCCTCACCCCATTGCAGCACAACCTCTTACCACAATTCCACCAACCGTCCACCCCAGAAACCCACTACCCTTGCCTTCCATTCCGATTAAGAGACTTTCACCGGCGGAAATGCAAGCAAGACGGGAGAAAAACTTATGCTATAATTGTGATGAGCGTTTTGTGGTTGGTCATCGTTGCAAGGGGCGTGCAACCCTCTTATATTTGGAAGGTACCGAGGATGAACCTCCTGACAATGACTTGTATCAACCTCCAGAACCTATTGAGGACACTCCTGATCTTAATGCCCTGGAGGGTAACCATGAAATAAGTTTTAATGCCTTGTTTGGCCACCATTCCAACAACTCTTTTTCGTTTGAAAGGCACTATTGGGGGCCATCCAGTGCAAGTTTTAGTGGATGGAGGTAGCACTCATAACTTCATCACACTCCGCATGGCTTCTCATCTCCGACTTACCCTACACGTTATTACACCATTTAACGTTAAGGTTGGCAATGGGGATGCCCTCACTTGTTCCGCAGCATGTAAGGCAGTCACAATCAACATGCAATCGCATTCTTTTGACATTGACTTATATGTCATTGATCTCAAGGGTGCAGATCTGGTTTTGGGGGTACAATGGCTGTGCACTTTGGGTCCTATTATTACCGACTATTCTGCTTTAACTATGTCGTTTGTTCATAAGACTTCTCAGGTTTTGTTACAAGGTGACCTACCCTTGCACTCCAGTCACATCACACCCTCACAGTTACACAAGTTGATGTTGCAGGATTCCATATCTTCCTGCCTAATGTGTTTCAGTGATCCTTCCAGTACCAGGCCCACCTCTCCAGACCCATCCACAACCATGACTGGCCTTATACCCTTATTACAAGATTTCCAAGATGTTTTTCTAGAACCCTCCGCCCTACCCCCAGATAGAGCCTATAATCACCATATTCATCTCATGCCTAATACTGGTTCAGTGCAAGTTCGACCATACAGATATCCGCACTACCAAAAAACAGAAATTGAAAAGATGGTTTCTGATATGCTATCTAAGGGTGTTATTCAACCTAGTCATTCTAGTTTTAGTTCTCCAGTACTCCTGGTGAAAAAGAAGGATGGCACTTGGCGTTTTTGTGTGGATTACAGGGCTTTAAACGCCATTACTGTACAGGATAAATTTCCCATTCCTACCATTGATGAACTCCTAGATGAGCTACATGGGGCCACTATTTTCTCCAAGTTGGATTTACGATCTGGGTACCACCAGATCAAGATGCACCCAACTGATATTCACAAAACTGCTTTTCGTACCCATCATGGGCATTTTGAGTTTTTAGTGATGCCATTTGGGTTAACCAATGCCCCCTCTACCTTCCAGTCTACAATGAATGCCATTTTCGCTCCCTTCCTACGGCGATTTGTGGTTATTTTTTTTGATGATATATTGGTTTACAGCCCATCCACCGAACACCATTTACTACATTTACAGGCTGTACTTAACAAGTTGAGGGAACATTCCTTATTTGCCAAACGGGAGAAATGCACGTTTGGTCAAACTGAAGTTCCTTATTTGGGACACATAATTAATGACAGGGGGGTTTCACCGGATCCAGCCAAATTACAAGCCATTCTGGAATGGCCCATTCCCACAACAGTTACCCAGGTACGTGCCTTTTTGGGCTTATCGGGTTACTATCGCAAGTTTATAAAAAAATATGCCACCATTGCAGCACCTTTGACTGATATCTTATCAAAGAAGGGGTTCCATTGGTCACCAAGGGCTACAGAGGCTTTTGAAACCCTTAAACAATTACTTGTCACTGCCCCTATTCTGGGTTTGCCTAACTTCTCTGATTCTTTTGTTGTGGAAACTGATGCTTCGGGTGTTGGCATTGGGGCAGTTTTGTTACAACAGGAAAAACCCCTGGCTTTTTATAGCCGCAAGTTATCACCGTCTATGCAAAACCAATCGGTGTATGTGCGAGAGATGTTCGCTATTACTTCAGCCATCAGTAAATGGCGTCAGTACTTGCTGGGATCACATTTCACCATCCGAACTGATCATAAGAGCTTACATAACCTGATGAATCAGGTTATTCAGACCCCGGAACAACATCAGTTTTTATCTAAGCCCTTGGGGTTCAATTTTACGATAACATATAAATCGGGAAAGGCCAACGTGGTGGCCGACAGTCTGTCTCGACTGCCTGCTGGGGAAACCGAGAGTCCATCACCCCAGCACTTGGTCATATCAGGCCCTAAACTGAACTATACAGAGTTATTACAGTCCGATTACAATTCAGATCCATACACTACAGTGCTTATTGAACAATTACAACAAAATCCACAGTCTCTGCCCGATTGGAATTTTCGCAATGGTTTGCTCCTCCACCGTTCGCGAATCTTCCTTCCTGCTGGATCTTCATTGATATCACACATTCTCCACGACTTCCACACTTCAGTCCAAGGAGGTCATTCTGGTGTACAGGCAACCTTCCACCGCATCAACAGCCATTTTACCTGGAAGGGTTTACGAAAGGATGTTAAAGCTTACATTCGAAATTGTGAACTATGCCAAAAACTGAAACCACCAAACCACCCCCCACTCGGACTTTTGCAACCCCTACCCATTCCTGACAAGCTATGGGCACATTTAAGTATGGATTTTATCACACACTTACTAATATCAGCTGGGCGTACGGCTATTCTAGTTGTGGTGGACCGATTCTCGAAAGCCGCACATCTTATCTCCCTGCCCCCACATTATTCGGCAACGAAGGTGGCTCAGATCTTCTGGGATTTTGTTGGAAAGCTCCATGGTATACCCGAATCCATTGTTTCAGACCGCGATCCTATTTTCCTCAGCGATTTCTGGCGTTCTCTGTTTAAGTTACAAGGCACAAAACTCAACTTTAGTTCCAGCTACCACCCCCAAACAGATGGACAAACGGAAAGGGTGAATAGATGTTTGGAAAATTACCTGAGGGCTTTTACTCATTCCCATCCGTCCATGTGGTCCAAATTTCTGAGTTTGGCAGAATATCATTACAACACTTCCTTCCACACAGCAACCGGAATCACGCCTTACCACGCGATGTTCGGCTGCAAGCCCCCCAACTTAATTGCCTATTGTTTGGGATCTTCCACCAACGAAGCGGTCGACTCCACCTTATCAGAGAGGGGTATACTCATGGGGACATTAAAAGAAAAGCTTTTCAGAGCTCAGCAAGTAATGAAAGCACAGGCTGATAAGAAGCGAAAAGATTGGACCTTTACCTTGGGAGATATGGTTCTCGTCCGCTTGCAACCATACCGGCAATTTTCTGTCCACCGTCGTTCATCTCATAAGCTGGCTTTACGCTTTTATGGACCATTTGAGGTTGAGGAGAAGATTGGAACCGTCGCCTACCGTTTGAAGCTCCCAGTCACGGCGCGCATCCACCCAGTCTTCCATGTGTCCTTACTGCGACCGTTTCGAACGGGACAAACCTTCACGGTTCATCCTTTTCCTTCATCGAACCAGGACAATCCCCTGCTTCACCGACCATGTGCACTCGTGGGATCCAGATGCATTTGGAGACGCGGTGCGCTCGTTCCTCAGGTTCTGGTGCAGTGGACGGATCTTCTTCCAGAAGACTCCACATGGGAAGATCAAGACTTGCTTTTGACAACTGGACATGATCACATTACGGGTAAAGAATTTTTAACAGAGACTTCTTCTCCAATAACCGGTTCGGGTTCAGACACAGGAGGGGATTCTCTTCAGGTGGACAAGGTAATGAGTACAGAGGCTAGTAGTTGTTCTCAAACAAATGAGGAACAAGATGCTGAAGCTGAGAGGGTAAGCTCAGAGGCTATGCGTTGCTCTCACACAACTGAGAAACAAGACGCAGGAACTGAGAGTGTGATCCACAACTCATCTAATGTTGCAATACTAAAGACAAGTCAGTTGAAGACTAATCAGATCCCACGTTCAACGGCTCAGATCCTATGCCCTATGTCGGCAAAATCTGGACCACACACGACTTCAAGTGCTGCACAGCTGTCTTCCACACGTCAACCCACACCAACGGCTCAGATTTCAGATCCCAAGACTCTTCAATGCCCACCGTCAGATGCGCTGCCAAAGCTGGTCAAACCGCTCCTGCAATGAATGCTGCTGCCAACTCCCATCCACCCACATTAATTGATCACGCGGCTGCAATTAATGCTGCTGCCAACTCCCATCCACCCACATTAATTGATCACGCAGCTGCATTTAATGCTGCTGCCAACTCCCATCCACCCACATTAATTGATCACGCGGCTGCATTTAATGCTGCAACCAACTCTCACCCACCCACTTCAAGTCATCACGCGACTGCAGTTAATATGAAGGGCCAGCCATTTCCTGTACAGCCCACAAGACTTGCGGACAAGTCTTCTCTTGCAGTGGTGGGCAATGTTACGAGCCCAAGAAACTTAAGGGGTGATAAAAGGCCCACAAGGAAACCAGCCCAATACAAGGATTATGTTATGGGCTGAAGGGAGTAGTAATAGTCTTTTTGCATTAAGTAGTATTTTGAATTAATGTATCAGACTTGTGTTTAAATAGCCTTATGGGCTGAGTAATGGACAAGCAATATTCAGATATTTTCTCTCTTTCTCCTTCTTCTCTCCCTAATTCTGATCTCTTCTTCTCTTAACCTAAATTTGTGCTGTTATAACTTTCAACTTGCTACATGCACCAACATAGAGAAATCAGATAAAATAGAGATATAATACGTGACTCTAAGACGAAAATAATTTATTAATTAATTATTCAAACTATTACTTACTGAGTAAAGGATGCAGAATCGAAACATGATAACTTTCTTCCTCTCCTATCAGACCAAACAAAAAAGTAACAATGCAGAATCGAAATTCATTATTAATTATTAATAATGAATTTATTAATTAATTATTCAAACTATTACATGCACCAATCCGGTCTCCCTTTTTTTTATTTTTTATTTTAGAACATTAAGTTTGCTTTTTGTTAATATTGATTGAGCGGACTTGACGTTGATGGAACGGGCAAGCTGGAGCAAGGCTCAATGCTACCTTTTTATAATTTTTTATTATTATTATTTTTGTAAACTGAAAAATAAAATTATATATATATATATATATATATATATATATATATATATATATATATATATATAAAGGCAAAAAGCAACATAATTAAGTTAATAAAAAGATGGACAAAATACCAAGTAAATTTTTTACACAATAGACACTAAAGTGGTGTTTTTTTTTTTTGCAGGTGCCAATATATCAATGTTTTGCAAAAGACACCCAAAAAAATCAACTAGTAAATAAAATTTTTGGAAAGAGAGCTGGTGCGTTGGCACCAGCTGGCATCAAAGTAGTTCTGTTATTGGTTTTCATTTCCTCTTTTAACATAATACAACAAATTTTCCTACACACAATATCTTGTGGGACCCACACATTTTAAAACAAAAAGAAAAAGAAAAAAATATGACACGCAAAATGAATCTCTATAACATTACACCATCATTCTTCCTATAACATAATAAACATAAAATCCTATGACTTTATATATATATTATACCAAGAGAAAGGATATTCTAACTACCAAAATTCTCTACTACTAACTTACTACCTATTTAATCACCATTGAATCAAAGAGAGAAAATGTTAAAAAGTTTTTGAAAAAGTTGAAAAAGTTGAAAAAGTTGATCCAAAGGTAATTAGATAGGTAGTAAGATGATAGTAGAAGATTTTGGTAGTAAAAATATCCCTCCTCTTGTACCAATCCACATGTTTCACGAGGTGTTACAAAGTTTGTGAATGACTGTCATCACACGTGGATGGTAGCTAGAATTATGCGATGTCATAAAGTAGGATCGTTTTGTTTCATGGTCATTATTCACCAATCTTTTAGGCGCTGTTTATATGAATATTGTTGAGCAGAGGAAAGAGAAGCAAACAGAAGATAGAATATGTCGACAAATAGGAGGAGTTCAGATGAGAAAGTAACAACAAAGTTCACACCTCTATTAGATGTAGCTCACCATGAAGAGGGACAAGAAGGAGAAAAAACAAGACCCCAAGTTGAGGGATGGTGGAACAAAGTCCTGGACTTGGAGGAGGCCAAGCATCAGCTCTTGTTTTCACTTCCAATGATTCTTACCAACTTATTCTATTACTTAATCACTTTGGTTTCTGTAATGTTCGCTGGCCACCTTGGCGAGCTTCAGCTTGCTGGTGCTACTTTGGCTAACTCATGGTTCAGTGTCACTGGCATAGCTGTCATGGTAATTCATGTCTTTTCCTTGATTTTTATAGCCAACAAGATGTTTTACACTTATCACTCTTTTATAGGAATATGTGTGTGTGTGTGTGAATATATAATTGTTATGCATGCTTAGGAATTTGATTATATCTGACAGATGCTGAAGGCTAAAAGATGAAACTAATCTATATGTGAGAACCATTTCATATATGTTATATGTGGCTCGAGTCTTGACTGGTAATAGTACCATTTAGCAAGTTTCATCTTCTGTTAGAGGAGATTAACAATGATGCAATTTATTGGGATAAATGTCAATTATTGTTTCACTCTATATCTATGTTTGTGCAAATTTAACATGATATATAACATTGCCTCAAAACTAGCTGAATTGAATGCAATGAGATTAAGTATATATTCTTACAAGATTAAACTCCATCTTCTTTCCCTTGTATTAGGTTGGTTTAAGTGGGGCACTGGAAACACTTTGTGGACAAGGATTCGGTGCAAAAGAGTACCGAGTGTTGGGAATTTATCTGCAAGCATCTTGCATCATATCTCTTATCTTCTGTGTCATTATATCCATTATTTGGTTCTATACAGAACACATCCTTGTGTTGCTTCATCAATCTCATGACATTGCCAAAACTGCTGCCCTTTATACCAAGTTTCTAGTCCCCGGAATATTTGCATATGGCATATTGCAAAATATCTTGAGGTTTCTTCAAACACAATCTGTTGTAACTCCATTGGTGGTCTTCTCAGCTATTCCACTTTTGGTTCATATTCTTATTGCATATGCCTTGATTCACTGGACAGATCTCAGCTTTAAAGGTGCTCCAATTGCAGCTTCTATTTCATTATGGATATCCATACCATTGTTGGCCTATTATGTTATGTATGCAAAGAAGTTCAAGCAGACATGGGAAGGTTTTTCAATGCATTCATTCCATTACATATTCAAAAACTTGAAACTAGCTATGCCCTCTGCAGCAATGGTATGGTATGAGTCACTATAACAACCTTTCACTTTGCTAGTCCCTTCTGACGATTGATCTTACAATCACAGATTCTTGATTGAACTCTATCTGCAATTCAACTACAGAAAATAATGTTGATATTTGATGAAAGACACTTATCTCATGAATCTTACAATCTGTTTTTGAATTATGCAAGTTTGGAGTATTGGGCTTTCGAGATTATGGTTTTCTTAGCTGGACTATTGCCTAACCCAGAAATAACTACTTCCTTGATTGCAATATGGTATGAATCTAATGCATTTCAAGTTATGCACTTATTCTTAAAATAAAAGTGTTTTTTCCAATAATTTATTATCATTAATCTTCCAAAATATTTGCAGTGCAAACACAGAACTAATTGCATACCTGATAACTTATGGTCTTAGTGCGGCTGCAAGGTTAGTTGATTGAAAATATATATTCTCCTTTGCTTGCATTGTTGTGTGTTCTTCTGAATCTGCATTCTAGTAAAATTGTTGAGAAATAGATGTTTGATTTTGGTAGCACAAGGGTTTCCAATGAGTTGGGAGCAGGCCACCCGGATCGAGCTAAGAATGCAATGAGTGTCACTCTCAAGCTTTCTCTCCTCCTTGGTTTGTGTTTTGTTTTGGCACTTGCATTTGGTCATAATATCTGGATTCAGCTGTTTACTAGTAGTTCTGCTATCAAAGAGGAGTTTGCTTCAGTGGCACCCTTTCTTGCAATTTCCATACTACTAGATTCTGTTCAAGGTGTCTTGTCAGGTTTGAATTCCACATTTTCCTTTAACCTGTGATGTCTCTACAACTTGATCATTAACTAAAAATTCTTAGGGAGGAAAAATGTCTTGAATATTTCAGGGGTGGCCAGAGGATGTGGTTGGCAGCATTTGGCTGCTTTTGTCAACCTTGCAGCTTTTTATCTTATTGGTTTACCAATATCATGTCTCCTTGCATTCAAGACCAATTTGCTGTATAAGGTATAATATTTATTGCACAATGTGGTTGTGCATGTAGAAGGGCCGGCTTGGCTATGGTGTGTCAGAAGGGTTCGAATCAGTCTCTCTGCAAAAAGCAGGGGAAAGACTGTCTTTCACGAAGTGGGTATTTGAACTGGGTCGGCCCTTTTTTAATGTGGTTGTGCATGTTGTGATGCCAATAAGAATCATCTTGATCATGAGAAGCAATAAAAGCCTTTTGCATTCATTAGTTTAATCATTATGTTTCTTTTGAATTTGCTTTATGATACAGGGTTTGTGGATTGGTCTGATTTGTGGACTGGTGTGTCAAACTGGGGCTCTCTTACTTTTGACAAGGCGTGCCAATTGGACTAAAGTGAATCTCTCCAGGGATAAAGATGAAGTCCAACCACTTCTTATTTAACTGATTGCCTGCTAAACTGGGTCAATAAAAGTAGTCCATGGAGTATGCTGCATTTCCATATGGAAAAGTTGATCAAAACATGTCAAGAAATTTCTAAAATATTGGTGCTTATATTCATTATAATAAGGGAAAAGATATTTGTAGAAACTATATGAGATGTATAATTTGAGCAGGATAAGTTAGTAGGATCATGGTATTATTTAATGGCTTGCATTAGAATATGCAAGAAGTGTGAAAGTTTATAATTATAGGAAAAACGTTTCCTCTATATTAATATCCTGCTCCTCCTGATCTATCTTTAGTTAAATGAGTTGGAGGATTTGGAGAGTAGGGGTGATATTGAGTTCATGAGTTGAGATAACCATGTAACTCCACTTGGTCGAAGGAAGAATATCACGTGTGATATTGTTCATGAAAGTGTCAACAATGTAAACTATTGGATTTTAAATTTGTAATTATTAAGGGTAGCTTATAACTTTTTTTATCCTATAACTATTTTGTTAGGGGCAGGTTATATTTACAAACTTTTTTGTTTACAAACTCTTACAAATTACACTATATTCTCCCGGGAGAATACAAACTTTTGCAAACTACACTATGTTCTCCCGGGAGAAGATAGTGTAATTTGTAAAAAAATTCCAAAATTTTTGTAAACGGATCCTGTCCCATTTTGTTATCCTTCGAACAAAATCAAATTAACAACTTTCATTTAATATCATTTTGTAACCGTTAATTTTATTTTGATCAAACAATAACGAAAATAGTTTGTAAGGAAAAAAGCGATGATAAGTATTACCAACAAAGTCCAGCACAGTTGGTAGATAGCTGGGTTCCTTAAGCATGCTGACAGGGGTTCGATCCTAGAGATTTACCCACTTAATGTAATCTCCCGCCTCGAAAGGATTAGTCTTCGGCTGTCGGCTGGAGGATACCTTGGAAAACCAAAAAAGTCTTTCAATTTTCAATCCAAAAATAGACATTTCCATTAGCATGATTGATGACTATATAAGGTTCTAAATTCTAATAATGAAAAGCCAAGCACACCACACATATTATGGTGGTTTCCATTGGTGTAATTAAGAAGCAAACCTTGACATAATGAAAATGTCTTCTAACAAAGTTGCATCAATCCTCTTTGTTGTTGTGATAGTCACCTTAAGATACCCTCAGGTTGGACACGCTTTTAAAGAGGCAGCACAAGCTGAAGCATACATTCAAGCCACCACATTTGCTCAGGCTGAACATGCACAACTGCATGGAGAACCCCTGAATGATGGATCATCTAGACATTGTTATGGAAAGTGCACTGAGGGGTGTGTCAACCCTTTTCCCACTAACCCGGAACTCAGGGGCCTCTGTGCCAAGAGGTGCAAAGCTCAGTGCCAAATTTGAAAGGCATCAAGGGTAATAAAGGGCCTACCCAGTTCAAATACTCACTTCGTGAGTGTCTGGGGAGGGCATCAACGGTAATATGATATAGATTTTTTTAGTTGGGTGCATTGTTTGTCCTGTCTGTGTAAGATTTTGTCCTATCACCTCCTTATAACCATGTATGCACGGTGATAGCTAAGAGAGAGAGGATTTATAATATGTGTACCTTGTTGACTTAATCTTTTATTTATAGATGGATTATTTGGTAGTAGCAGAATTCTGGGCCTGTTGGGAATATTGGAAGCTCGATTCTTGATAGCATTAATGAAGGAGTATTCTCTTAGTTGTTAGCCCTTCTTTGGACTTCTATAACGTGGGCCTTTATGCAGGTTCATAACACATCCAATGTTGATCAGTTTTTCCCTGTAATTAACTTCTCCACGGATTCAACATATGCTTCAGTTACAATAATAACCTGGTCACTACATGTTATGTAGCAAAAATGCAGTAAGATATTTCATTTGGTTCAACCTGTGCTCGTTTCATATTACTGAAGACCTTAACCAAATTTTCAAGATTATTTTCATTGGCTTCTATTTTCATCAAAATGTTGTAGGTTGGTGGACACATGTGGGGTGACCTTATCAGCCTACATTTGGGTGAGTAATTTGGGTATGATCTTCATGAGGCTAGATGATGAATGTAGAATTATGAGCCGGTTGAAAACCAAATTTGAGATGGGATAACCCAATTCCCTCATTTTTTTTTTCATGTACTCAATACACCTTTATCCAAGGTGCAATCACTAGATTACTGCAAGCAACTCATTCTGAAATTCACCAGGAACACGAGTGAAAAGCTTCTCCCCATGTGAAATTCTATGAAACTTAGGTGTAAATTCCACAAGCATAGTTGTAAAAACCCTTGGAAAGGTTGGGAAAGAAGATGACGCAAGGTAACTGAAATTTATTTTTATAAGAATAGTTGAATAGTCATATTAATTAGGAACTCTTAACACTGTTAATGAGGGATTTTGATGAAAAAAGTATAGGGGGTAAATGATAAAAAAATAAAACATAAGAGAATAAACAATGGGTTTTGTATTTCTCATTCAACATGATAATTGAATTCTCATGTTGTAGAGACAAAAAGCACGTGAGACTTAGAAAAAATTATGTGTAGGACCCTCATTGGCACAAAAATCGAAGGGTGGGTAGGAAAATTCAAATTCTCATATTAAATGAGAATTATAAAACCCATAAACAATTCAAAGGTAAACCATAAGAGGGTATTCAAACTTTTCCCTAATTTATATATATCTGATCTGATCGAGTTCTCATAACTACTCTTTTTAGTCCGACTAATTTAATTTTTGGTTTAAGCCTTTTTATTCTTCTTAGGAAGTACAACTCTTAGCAATTAAACTCATTATCTCTTGAATAGTTCAAATCCTAAGATTTAACTAAATTGTCAATAAACCAACAACTCTCGGATTTGTTCTTTTTTTCCCTCTTCATGATCAACAGTTTCACGGAGTCACTTTCCCTGGTCATTACCAAGTGTGTTACTCTTGGCCCAATTGGCTAACAATAATCACAACAACTATCTTTAAAAAAAAAATAATAATAATTTTCACTTTTTTTTTAAAACAGATACTTTTTAGCAACATTATAATCGATATACAGCATGTGGATCTTTTAGTGACCATATATTGTTATAGGTTTTTATATTTCTGTTGCTCCAACACATAAAAAGCTACGATACACTGATGGATTTTAGTTTGATGGATTTTTTTTTTTTTTTTAAATATTCCAATCGGTTAATTGCTTCGCAACTAATCCGATTCGGAGCGGGTCCAGGATTAAGGTTTTAAAACCCTCACAAAGGATACAAATAGAAATTCTTTTAAAGTAACAATGTCCTTAAAATGAATAAGTAAAGATTTATTAACTTTTAGATTTTAGTACATTAATTAAATTAAAAAAATTAAATTCATCTGTAATTACTAAATTTGAAAAGAAATTGATTTTAAAAGTGCTTCCTCAAATCGTTGTTTTTAAACGTTTTGGTGTTAAGAATGCTTATGTAAGCACTATTATAATGTGTTATTTTTATGGTTAGTCTTGCATGAATCAATACATAAATCACTTTAAAAACAAATTCATTTCGAAAGAGTATTGCCCCTAATAATAGTCACACGATTGTTGTTTTTAGATGTTTTTGCGTAAAGAATACCTGGTCAGTATTCTAACTTGTTCTTTCTTTTCTTTTTTTGAAGAAAGATGAAAGTAAAACAAATGTTAAGGCTGATTACAGAGCCTACATAGTACACCACCTGGGGACATCCGCAGCATCATTGAACAAAAGCGGAATAACTTCTGGCGCAGAAGTAAACTCATATGTACCGCCTACGTAGTACTCGCGGTATTAAAATGGATTGATACGACACCATTTTTTTTTTTGATAATCGACACAACACGCATTTGACATAATATGAACACGACATGAATTTTTATTTGTGTCAAAATCTTCAACACTAACACGACACAAATTTTTTGTGGTTGACACGACACGACACGAATAACAAGCAAAATAGGGTCAAAATGGTAATTGACAAAATTTAAAAAAAAATGGGTCAAAATTTAAAAAATAATAATTAAAATATAAGAATAAAATAATTAAAACAATAAGGGTCAACACAAACACAATTATATTAACACGAATTTGGTAGAGGAGAAAAAAAAATTATCAGGGAATCGCAATTACTGAAAATATGGTGAGAAAGTAAGTTTTTTAAAATAGTTAAAAAAAAATTGTATGGTAGACCAAAATATTACCTAGAAAATTGATTTAAGTTTTCTTAATCTATATTTGGTTGAATGTAAAATATTGCTAGGAAAATGGGTTGAAATTATCAAAGTAACCCTTGCTTATCAAATCTTGACACGCTATTTCAGGGACATTTGTGTCCAAATTTTTCTCCCCAATTTTTGTTTCCCTGCTAAATCAAAATACCACTCTTTGGGTGGAATTTTCAAGTGGTAATCTGGATAAAAATTTACACACAATGTCACATTCTCTATGCAAATTAGAACCCTAGGCAATCTTTTTAAAAACTCCTATCAAACATCTTCTCTTTTGAATCCCATGTGAACTTTTTTCAGGCAACAAAATAAAACTCTTCTACCAAACACATCCTAAATGTATGATACAATATACTTAATCATTATATCAATATTTTATTGACTTTGTACACCTAAGTTTATCAAAATAAATAAAAAACTCTCCAAATTTCATTTTGAGTGTTATTTATACTTCTCTTGGCTAAAATTATTATGATTCGAACCACATTGACCGAAGATGAAAAATCAATTAATCAAAAATCGAAAATCGAAAAAAAAAATAGCAAAATTTAATTGGATTGGATAAATTTTTGTATTGATTAGTAAAAATCGATCCAATCCAAACTATTCAATGATTCCTCAACCTTACCATCTATCTACTTGGGTCTTTCCACAATCATAACCCAAAAATCATATAGCAAAATTCTACAAGACCCATTAATCCATCATGTTGGAGAAAGTTGGTTGTGTTTGATCTATGTTATGTTTTTTTTTTTCTGATAAGATACATAATATATTTTTATTACATGGGTAATTGTTATACAACAGTTTCTCTATAGGATAAAATTAGAGTTACTTCGTATCTCCTACAACTATATTATATTATAATTTTTTTGTTGAAGATAAAAAGATGGTAATTTAACTTTTTGTTGTTTGTACAAAAAATCGATACATACAAAAGATATATTATTTGCAAAATAATCATCATACAAATCTCATGCTTTTCAAAAACCGAAAACCGATCCAATCATACACGAATTCAATTGCTACCATGTTTTTGCAGCAACATTGTTAGTATAACTAACTCTTTTTGTTCCGCCAAGTAGCAAGGGCGGACCGAGAAGGGGCTAGGGTGGGCGCCCCCGCTAAAATTTTTTTTGAAGAAATTCTTTTAACATAAATATAATGCAAGAAACCTCCATTTTCCTCTCCATTAATGTGAAGTAGTTTTCTTCCACGCGGAATTTATAGAGTTTCTTTATATTCTCAGGTCCTATATCTATTGAAACTCCTCTAACTCATAATGCATTTTTTCTCCCTTAACGAAAGTTAACGAAATGAACAAAACAAAAAAAACAATAAGAAAGAGTGTAATTCAAATTCTTGTTGGTGCAGACCTGGTGGTAACAATTAGCATATGGAATTAGTATTAAATTATGGGGAAAGATTTGTCTACAATTTTTTTTTTTTTTTTTACAAATTACTCTAATAGCCTGTTTGGATCCTCTTATTTTTAAGTTATAAGCTACTTATAAGCTAAAGCTAAAAAAAAAAGCTTAAAAAAGTTAAAAGCTGTTTAGTAATTACAAAAAAAAAAAATAGTTTAAAGTTACTTAAAAACACATATTTTAAGAAAATTATCTCTATATCTATCTTCATAACTCTTCATAAAAAAAAAACACATAATTCAAGAAAAACAGATAAAAGCTTAAAAAAAATTTCATCCCTAGAAACTTTTAGCTTTCGACTTTTTTCTTCATTATAAAAAAAAAAAATTTTTCATTATAAGAACTTTTCTCAAAACATATTTGGCCTAGTTTATGCATACAAATAGCTTCTAGCTTAAAAAAGAGGATTCAAACAGGCACAAATATTTAATTATTCGTATTTTGGCCTCCTATATATTATATTTGAAGAGAGAACAAACATTTAATTTTTAGCCCCCACAGAAAAAATTTCTGGATCCGCCACTGCAAGTACATGGATAGACAGGTTCTTTTTTTTTTTTTTGGAAACATGGATAGACAGGTTCTCACATCATATATATAAAATAAATTGATGAATCATTTAGAATTTATTTTTTAAGCCAAGTTCAAAAAAAATTTACATATCTGACATGATTGATTTTTCATAACTACTCTTTTTTTCATTCGTTTCATTACATTATCAAATTATGTACTTGGATCTTGGAGTATTATACTCTATTTTGTGATCAATAGTTACTTTCATTGATCATTGTAGTTCTTCAAGGCCCCATTTTGTTAGTCTTGGCCTAATTCGTAAATAACTTAATCAGTGCAACTTTTTTTTTTAATCTTTATTTTAAGAGAAGATGTTTTTTAGCTAGATTATAATCAATACAGCATGTGGAGCTTTTAATAATTCCTTGTGGCCTTATATTGTTATAATAATGCAAAGAAATGTTTTTAAATTAAAATTGTCTTTAAAGTAAATAAGGTAATATGTACCTTTAAATTTTAGTAAATTAAATAAAATAAAAAATAAATATGTATTTACTTACTCCTTTTAATTACAAATTCATTTTAAAAGAGTCTTTGTTCAATCGATGTTTTTTAGATGTTATTGTGTAAAGAACACTTTGATGTGCAATGGCGAAGACAGACTCCAATCGGAGCCCGGGCCAAAAAATTATATGTATATATATTTTTTTTAATTTTAGTTAGTTCATATAATAATATATTTAAATTATATTTTTTTGGTGAAAATATTTAAATTATATTAAATACAAAACACATGAGCACACACGGTATCAAAAAGAGTTATAATTTTATTAAATATTTTTTAATTTTATTAAATATATATATACATATATATACATATATCTTTTTATATAAGTGGAAATAAAACACATAATTTAATACAACTTAACCAAATCTCTCACCAAATATATTTTATTTTCTTGATAGGGTCAAATTATAAATTTTAATCCGGGACAAATTATAATTTTAGACCGGACCAAATTATAATTAATTATACATGATAAGTATAATTTGTTAAAATTTAGCTCAGATCCACACCTGTTGATGTGTTATTTATGATTAGTCTTACAAGAATTAATATATTACTTACCTCTTCATAGAGGCGACTTTTTGCAACACCCTAAAAAATAAAAAATAAAGGCCCTTATATAAAATAGGGAGAATGTGCCCATGATTTGAAACGGGAATAAATTTCATTTTCTATGAAAAATGATATGATTTTAGTAGTTTAATAGGAGAGATTTTAGAAGAATATTGTTTAGAGGAAAAAAGGATGTCCCATTAGGTGATAATTTAAAGTATGGTACATTATTGAGCTTTGGGATAGCTTGAGGCCATCCTCTGAGGACAATGCGATCGAAAGAGGGTTGAATGATCATCTTCAAATTATATCCAAAAAAGAAAAAAAAAATATGGTACGTTATTACACCTAACAATAATGTTTTTCGAAAATGGAAAATCTCTAGTCTACCAATTAAATTTCAACTACAAGGTTGGATGGGAGTAATGGCTTTTGTTAAAGTCAACATTCATCCCCCAAGTGCAATAATTATTAGCATGTTTGGTTTAAAATTATTTTTCTTTTCAAACTTAAACAAAATACTTTTAATTACATAAGTTAATGCAATCTTGTTCATATGCCATTCAGCCAAAAAAGTTAATCAACTAAAAATTATTAATTTAAATGATAATAAATATATTTTACTAATCTTTGTTACTTTAATTTAAATTGTTGATTTTTTTTAAATAGTCATCTTAACAAAGATTAGTAAAATATATTTATTATCATTTAAATTAATAATTTTTAGTTGATTAACCTTTTTTGGCTGAATGACAATATATGAACAAAAGACCTTATATATCTCATTAAGTAAAGTAAATATATAAGATGACTATTTTAAAAAATATAAATTAATTTTAATATCGAATTTTGTCATTTTCTTGATACATAATTGTAAAAGATCTAACCATAAGTCTCCTTTATAAGAGGAGAGGAGAACACTAGTAGAGAAAAAAAAAAAAAAACATATTTGACCAGAAAATGAGACAGTAATTACCAATGGCAAAGGGGGTCTGACTTCGGAATCCAATACACCAAAAGGAAATGCACTACCCTATGACAAAGCCTAATTTGACATGTTTAGTTTAACTTTTAAAAATTAAAATTTCAAAAAGGAAAAGTTATAAAAAGTAAGCTTCTACGTTAATCATGATTTTAAACTTTCTAAAAACTTAACCAACCATGTAATATATTACACATGCAGAGCACCATAATTCATAATCCCCAAAGCAGAAATATATACATATATACACTATTGACCTTTGAGCCTCAGAATAATGACCACAAAATTAATAACAGTATGCATCTAAAATAAAATAGCAGCAATAAGTAACATGGGTAAAACTGCACCACATTGAGTCAAAGCCATTGAACAATGAGCACTGTTTTTGGACTAGTGTGGTAGCTAAATGATGGCAGTTCCATCAAGCATGTGGGTCTAACCCCCCGACAACCCTTTAATAAATAAACATTCATGAATTCCAACGTTACAACTCTATCATTTCGCCTCATGTAATCTCTTCACACGTAGCGCCCTTGCATTATACACGCTTGGTCCTACATCATCACTGCAACGGTAATGAGGACAAGTTTCACTTTATATATCTCAATCTCTTCCCCCATTACTTCCCATAACTCTATCCTCTGCTATCTAAATTTTCTCTTTAAGTTTCTTTCTGTAGATACTATACCATCACTAGTGCTAGTCACTATATACGTTACATGTAAAATCAATAAACTGTCCTTAACAAGTAGCTTTTATTTTCCTCATGGAGCTTCAGACGCATATTTGCCTCCTCTTGTTTCTCTTTAGTCTCTTCTCATGCTCCCATGCCTACACATTCTTTGTTGGTGGAAAAGATGGATGGGTTTTGAACCCTTCTGAGAATTACAATCAATGGACTGGAAGGAACAGGTTCCAAGTCAGTGACTCTCTTGGTAAGTTTCCATTGCAAAGACCATTTCTTATGTTGTGCTTGATTGTTGCTTGTGATTGGTTTTTAATTATGGTTTTCTTGTTGTGTTATGTGTTATCAGTTTTCAAGTACAAGAAGGGTTCAGATGCGGTATTGGAGGTGAACAAGGAGGATTATGATAAATGCAACAAGAAGAACCCGATCAAGAAGTTTGAGGATGGTGACTCAGTGTTTCAGCTTGATCGATCGGGTCCTTTTTACTTCATCAGTGGTAAAGATGGAAATTGTGAAAAGGGTCAGAAACTGATTGTTGTAGTCATGGCTGTGAGAGAACAACAGCATCATAACCCACCTCCATATTCTCCAACACCTCCTACAACACCTTCCCCTATCTATCATCCTCCTTATGTTCCAACACCTCCAAAAACTCCTTCACCTATCAATAAGCCTCCTTATGTCCCAACACCTCCACAGACTCCTTCTCCTCCAGTGTATCATCCTCCTTATGTTCCAACTCCACCAAAAGCTCCTTCACCTGTTAATCAGCCTCCTTATGCTCCAAAACCACCTCAAACTCCTTCCCCTGTATATCATCCTCCCAATGTTCCAACTCCTCCAATTTATAATCCTCCCAATGTCCCAACTCCTCCAAAAGCTCCATCACCGGTTAATCATCCTCCCTATGTTCCCACACCTCCAAAAACACCTTCTCCTGTTTATAGTCCACCCAATGTTCCAACCCCTCCAAAAACACCTTCTCCTGTTTACAGTCCACCCAATGTTCCTGTTCCTCCAAAAGCTCCTTCTCCAATTAACCATCCACCCTATGTTCCAACACCTCCAAAAACACCTTCTCCTGTTTACAGTCCACCCAATGTTCCCACTCCTCCAAAATCTCCTTCTCCTATTAACCATCCACCCTATGTTCCAACACCTCCAAACACTCCTTCTCCTGTTTATAGTCCTCCCAATGTTCCTACTCCTCCAAAAGCTCCATCTCCTATTAACTATCCACCCTATGTTCCAACACCTCCAAACACTCCTTCTCCTGTTTATAGTCCTCCCAATGTTCCTACTCCTCCAAAATCTCCATCCCCTGGCAATCAGCCTCCCTATGTTCCAACACCTCCAAATACTCCTTCTCCTGTTTATAGTCCTCCCAATGTTCCTGTTCCTCCAAAAGCTCCTTCCCCTATTAATTATCCACCTCATATTCCAACACCTCCAAAAACACCTTCTCCTGTGTATAGTCCTCCAAATGTTCCTTCCCCTGGAAATCAACCACCCTATGTTCCAGCCCCAAAAACTCCCTCTCCCATTTCTCAACCTCCCTATGTTCCAACACCTCCAAAAACTCCTTCCCCTGCCAATCAACCACCCTATGCTCCAAAACCTCCAACAACTCCTTCTCCAATTTCTCAGCCTCCCTATGTACCAACACCCCCAAAAACTCCTTCCCCTATCAACAAACCACCCTACATTCCAACACCTCCAAAAACCCCTTCTCCTATTTCTCAACCTCCCTACATTCCAACTCCAAAAACCCCTTCCCCCATGAATCAACCACCATATGTTGCAGCACCTCCAAATACTCCTACCCCTATCAATCAACCACCCTATGTTTCAACACCTCCAAATACCCATTCTCCTATTTCTCAACCTCCTTACATCATTCCAACACCTCCAAAAATCCCTTCTCCCATTTCACAACCTCCATATATTGCAGCACCTCCAAACACTCATTCTCCCATTTCTCAACCTCCTTACATCATTCCAACACCTCCAAAATCCCCTTCCCCCATGAATCAACCTCCATATATTGCAACACCTCCAAACACTCATTCTCCAATTTCTCAACCACCCTCTTACATTCCAAACCCTCCAAAATCCAATTCCCCTATCTCTCAATCCCCATCACCTCAAACACCAATTTCACCATCTCCATTAACACCAACATCATCACCATATTCATCAAGGTCCCTCCCGCCATCTCAACCACCTTCAGTTTCAACTGCACCAACCTACGCGCCTTCGCTCCTCCCTCCGGCGAGTTCTCCGGTGCCGGCCACAACATCACCACCATCGCTTTCCCCATCGGCCACCGCTCCAGCCGCGTCTCCGGGAGCAGCAACTCTATCGCCGTCAGGATCACCCCAAACGACGTCGTCTGGTCCCGCCCCTTCCACAACGCCGTCGTCGTCTAACGAAACGACACCAGCAGGGTCAAACGGCACGTCGTCGTCGTCTGCATGGGCTTCAACTACTTCAGGGTTATGGGCGTATTCTATTACCATTTTAGTTGGTGCTGCTCTAAGCACTGTTCTTGGGTAGAAAACGAGACATTATCATTATTATTATTATTTATTTTTTTCAGTTTTGATATAATTTGTGAACATTTTAAAATTTTGTTTTTGTAATATTGTTATTTGGACATAAGAGATCCAGTCTCATAATTAATTGTATGTATAATCTGTGTATTTGTGTTTATATTTCACATAGCAATTTTTGTTGGTCTGAGTTTACCATTGCTGATTTGTTATGTTTTATTTCAAATATTTTACTGATTATTATAAATCAATCATAAATAGAAGACTGATTATTCTATGATTTTTTTTATTAAACTTAAAATGAAAAATAAAATAAGCATGCTATAATAAAATATGGTTTGTTTTTTCTGCAGTTATCCGCAATAAATTCAATACGACGTCGTTTCGAGGCGGAAATTATGGTGTTTTTGTAATTTAATTTATTTCAGGGTTATAATAATCTTTATATTTATAATTTTTTAAGATTTCAATATCAAAATGATGTCGTTTTGGGAATAAATGTAGATAGCAGAAATATTATTCCCAATAAAATAACTATATTTCTTTTTTTGTTATTATCCTTGAATGAATGATTATTCTATAGATAGATCATTGAAAGCAACTTTTGTTACATTAATTAATGTATTGTTGTTAATACGAATCTACTCATGTTTTCAAACTACATTTAACATGCACCTAACTATATTGCGAAATAAATACGTAAGTTTTGGTCCATATATTATTTATCATGGATCGTCACTTTCATCGTCGCCACTTTTTTTTTTTTTTGGTGAGAATCGTCGCCACTTCTTTAGTTGTGAATGAATGAAAACAATCATGTGTAGATGATGCTCGTCCTTTTCTGTATCATCCAAAAAGTATAGCACTTTTTGGGAAGTAAATTTTACTACATGGGAAAGGCTGACAACTAAAATATAATTTTTTTAAATTAAATTTATAAACGCTCACTTAAATGACATGTAAAGAAAATTTGAAAAAAATTCTTTCTTTGCTACTTTTCTTTTCTCTCCATCCAAGTATACGGATATGATTGACATTTTTGTAAAGTATGGTGCATGTGGTTTAGATGGTAAAAACTCAAAGAAGATTTTGCTGCTTTTATAATTTAAAATTGGGGAAAAAATTTGCTCTTTCAAATGATATAAGTTGTGTTATTTCAAATGATATAAGTTGTGTTCATTTCTTCCTCTAATTTATTTAAATAAAATAATATAATTTTATCTATAATTTTACTTTATTTTTTTACTAAAGGTTTCTCTGCTAAGGCTCATGATTTATTTATTTTTCTTTTTTTACTTAAAATAATATAATTTTATGTCTTTTTTAAAATGTTTGACACACATTTTTCCTTTAAAATTTAAATTTACTAAAGGTTCTAGACATAGTACCACTTCATGCTAAGGCATTCATGATTGATGAGAGAAGGGAGGCACCAAAAAATCAAGCATACCACATCGAAATGGATTTAAATTGTGAACATGTTCGAGAGAGAAACCACAGCCGATGGAATATGCTTATGAATATGCTATTTATCATTGAGAAACAGTTTATAGTCCTTGGAATATGGGTGATATATAATAAAGGAATAAATAAATTGTCGACACTACCCCATCTGGTGGCCCAAATTGAAATTGCTGCTTTCAAAGAAATTATATGTTCACATGCTAAAAAGGCCTACATTCACGGGGATAGTACAGGTAGTGAGTCACTTCCAAGGGAGGAATTATTAGGCTGAATGGTGTCTGATTCGAGTCCTAAAATGACAATTTGGACCGGTTACAAAAACTTTATGCTAAATATTTATGATTTTGTTAAGGGTTAATCTTTTCTCATTTTGCATGAGAAAAGATTCTCATGTCACATACACAATCAAAAGGTGGGTTCTATTTTTTATTGTTTTGTCTTTTCCCTTTTTGTGGATCCCATCTATGCATTAAGTATGTGACATAAGAAAATTTTCATATGAAGATTAACATTTGAAGATTAACCCATTGTTGCACAGAGTATAAGATTACATATATCCTTACGAGCATACAATATTTGAGGGTGGTCAAAGAGTAAATCGTTGCTTGAATTAACAGAAATTTAAAACGAATTTATTAAGACATATTTTGACAATAAGGAGATTGATAAAGAATTTTGCTTTAAAATTAAATCTGGAATTGCATGGAGTCTGAAATAGCATGACTATATAAAAACTCTTATAAATGAATAATGCTTGAGGAAGACACATCATACAATCAATGTCGATCACCACAAAAATTACAAAAAAATTAAAATAGATTTAATAAAATATTTTTTAATTTTAGAAAAATTAATAAATTAGGCTCTATTTTAAAATTAAATCCACATTACACATAATTCAATATAGCATAGCTCTACACCACAGAAGAGCATTATTCACCAACTTCTATCAGTTGAATCTAGCTTTCCAATATCCTAAAATTTGATTTGCTTCGCTATAATTGGTGTTGTACAAATATCTGCAAATCCCAACATGTCATTTATTCAGCATAATTCACCTTTTTACATTATATTGATTAAGCCAAAGCCTTAAGAACTAAGCTTAATGCAATCGATCTCTTTATCGGAGATATTTTTTTTCATCAGTCAAAAAAATTTATGGGGAACATGGTGGAGAAAATTTATAGTCGGATAAGATAAAAAAATATGTTTGGTAAACTAAGATTTATTGCTGGGTAAGATAAAAAAAGATGTGTTGGGTATGGGCAAATTATATTACCATAATTTGGATGGTAAAGTTTTCTATTGAAATCATGTGTAAAATTATTATCCATAAAAAAAAAAAAATTGTCAACCACTTTTTTATTTACTCCTACCAAACATAGCTAAATTATTTTCCTCACCTCATTCTCCTCGACAATTTTTTTTTTTTCCTCCTACCAAACATCCCCTTCTCTCTTTCCCTTCGTGGCTTTACGCTACCGACCACTCTTCTTCTAATCACAAAGATTGGAACTATTTGCTTCTCTTTGACCTTATGGTAAGGTAATTGTCTACCAAATTATTTTTCAAGAGATATTCTTACTAACAAAATTTTCTACTATCAATTTATTACTTGTCTAATCATCGTTGGATCAACATTTTCTCTTTTTTTCAAAAACTTTTTAACATTTTTTCTCTTTGATTCAATGGTGATTAGATGGGTAGTAAGTTAGTAGTAGAAAATTTTAATAATAACTACTAAAGTTTTTCAGACATAAATAATTAAGTCTATAGATCTTTTTATCTTTATTCTTGTCTGCTAGACACTCGGATTGTGTACGTAGATGTTTTCAAACATTTAAGTCCCAGCTTCCAACTCCATGAGAATCATTTCTAATTTTAATCAGAACTGCATTCAGTTGAGACTTTTTTTGTTTCTCTTCACATCCTACCGCTTTAGGATAGATAGGTAGCTACTCCTGAGAGTGCTACTAACCACTTCAATCATTCAATGTGGATGGTAGTTCTTACCCCTTTACTAATTTTCTTTTTCACATATTAATACTAAAGATAAAGTAAAGAAAAACTAATAATAATAATAGCGACTCTCTCGTTTTTATTATTATTTTTCTTCAAAAAATAGATAAAATCAACCAAATTTTTTTTCCGTGATGTGACGTATAAAAGCGGATAGAAGAAAAAGCCTTCCACACGGAATGAGCAAACACCACATATCTATTTTCTATAATCATATATATATATTGAGTCCCTAACCGTAGCTTCTGGCCCAACACCACGACATTTATTATATCAAACAGGTCAGTTTCATCGTGTAAATGCATTGAATTGGAGATCAACGGTTCTTTTTTCTTTTTATATTTTTGAATTATTGACACATTGGTTGCTATCATTTTCAGTCAACAGAAGTTCATGATATGCATTAAAGTTTAGGTACAGTTCCTGTGTGAAAGAAAGAAAATGGAAAAGAGCCCTTGTGTCGGCAAAAGGGATTTGAGTTACTCATGAAATCAAAAGGTTCTCTCCAATTTGGTGTTACTGATGCATTAAAGATTCAGTACATTTCACGAATAAAAATATTATATGTTATCTTTTATCTGCCATATTTTTTTCTCTCCTCTGAAGTATAATGTTTTTATTGATCGGATGCACTGAATCTAGATGCTACAGTAGCACCAAAAATTTATTCCTCTTGGACACGATTGCGATGTGACATCATAAAACATATAATTCACGACACCTGAATTAATCATTCCAATTCATATAGTAAATTTTTTTTAACTAAATTATAGAACTACCTTCAAATTTTGAATCAATTACTCAGAGTGATACAGTGGCTTTTGCATATCATTTGGAAGAAACTAGGTACAATTTACAACTTTGTTTTGTGATAATACCAATTTGTTTCCATTCTCAAATTATTTATCAATATATCCCTATTCGACCGACAATTACTTGAGTATGTATATATTGTTTTGTCATGTTCCTCTAGACTAAAAGAGAAATCTTTTCATAAATTGTATTTCGTGTATCACGAACAATTGTTTCCTCCACAAAATGATGACCACGAAAGAGAGGCACTGCATCAAGACAAAAACATGCAATATTGCTTTAGGAGCAGTGTGTAACATTCAAAATGAGGACTAGAAGCATGTTGTCAAAAGACTCAAGAAGAAGCACCTCCGTTTTCGATGTGTCTGCAAGAGTAACATGCAAGTTACCACAGTAACTTAACACTAGGAACATGATAGATTGCAGAGAAAGTAAATACATGGTATAAGACACAATAACTCCCTTTTATTTTTTGTGAAAAAAGATGTGCAATTAATGAACTTTAAAAAATTTAGCCTGCTATGAAGTTTTGGTATCTGCTTGATATATTCTACACAAAGAAAAATCCCTAGTTTTGAATTTTAGAACACCCATATGACCTCCAGAAAATGTCAAAACATTTGAAGTTATTCAACGAAAAGCTTTACTTCTTTTCTAAAAACGCAATAGTATTTCAAAATGGAAAAATAAAATACCTCTAAGTAATTAAATTGGTATAAAATGGGATGTCGAACAAAAACACTTAAAAATTGACATATGATGCAACCCAATAAACAGCAATAGAAGTGAATTAATTATTTTTTTTTGGTGAAAATAAGTGATTTAATTATTTAGAGGCAAATATATATATATATATATATATATATATATATATATATATATAGGGTGAGGATCATTTTACACCAGTGTAAGTTACATGTGCGTTGGGTCAAACCCAATATTGGTCCTTGGGTCAAGCTTCTTTTCATGTGGGTTATAGATTTTGACTTCAAACGAGCATCCCCAAATACGTACATGTCGCAAACTCGGTTTCCAACCTTAAAATAATTCAAATGGCATCTTTGGGACAACCTTAGTTGGAACTCAGTTTAATATGCATATTATCTTCTTAAGCGCTTCAATCCACAGGGACTTATGAAGTTTGGAGCTACTAAGCATACCACGCATCATATCCATTAATGTTCGATTTCTTCTTTCTGCTACACCATTTTGGTCAGGAGACCCAGGCACGGTGTATTAGGCAATTATCCTATGCTCATCAAGAAACTTTGCAAATGGATCAGATGCTTGTCCATCTTCAGTGTATCTACCATAATATTCTTCACCTCTATGTGATCTCACAATCTTAATTTGTTTATCACATGGTTTCTCCACTTCAGATTTAAATACCTTAAAGGTATCTAAAGCTTCATATTTATTATAAAGCATGTAGAGATACATATATAGTGAGTAATCATGTATAAAAGGAATGAAATGCTTTTGACCGTATGCGTCCATGTCCGGACAATAAATATCTGTATCTATGATCTCTAATAGTTTAATACTCCTCTTGGCACTCTTTTGGGACTTGTTTGTTTGCTTTGCCTTAATGCAATCTACACAAGTTTCAAAATCAGCAAAATCTAAAGTACTATGCACTCCATCATTTATTACTCTTCTAATTCTCTGAATGAAAATATTTCCCAATCTATGATGCCATAACATAAAGGAATCCTCATTTATAACACGTCATTCCATGCCAACATTAATAAGCATAACATCATAATTGGTGTCATGTTGTAAATTAATATAGAAAAGACCATCAAACAATATAACATTCTCAACAACCTTAGATTTATAAGACAAACTGAATGATGTTTCATAAATTGAAAATGAAAATCCAAAAGGTCTAAGTCTTTAAACTGAAATTAAGTTCTTAGAAAAACTAGGAACATAAAAAGTCTTTTACAAATTCAAAACAAAACTAGCAACGTAAAATTTACATGTTGGCTAAAATTTTAATTCAATTAAATTCATATAAAACATCATGATAAAACTTATTAAATTATATCTCCTGATCCCTATAGGCAAATTAAAAAAATATAATTTAATATTTTATCTTAATTAATCATACAAAATAATAGAAATTCATGTGGGATGATATCTATTATATTATATATAACTGATTACAATTAATATCATCTACCTTACGTGATCTAGAGGCTCTTAATATATAATTTAAAAAATTAAAGTTGATGTGTCTAAGATTTAATTAATTAAATTATATAGATCACAAAATATTCTTTATTATATTATTGCAATTAACCATAAGCAATAATATTAAATAATTAAATATTCACATTAATAAGCTTAATATTATATGTGTAGAGTGACATGAATTAATACATATAATGACATATTAATAATAACTCATATGAATATTATATCATGAAGTTATTATTAGTTTAATTGGCAATATTGGACCTAGGTCATTAATTGGGAATTCCACTACTGAATGATAGGGTCAGACCATCATCCTTTAACTATGTTCTTCATAGAATGGATAAGAGACTGAAATATTGGACTAGATCCTCACTCTCTCTAGCGGGAATTTCAACCTTGGTTCACTTGGTACTCTCCACGATTCCTTCATACTTAATGCAAATTGTTATCTTCCCATGTCCACTTGCGATAGCATTGAACAGAGGTCGAGGATGTTTCTTTGGGGTTCGACCAGTAACAAAAGGAAGATACACGTTGTTGCCTGGGATAAAGTTTGTCAACCGAAAGAGCAAGTGTTATTGAAGACAGAGGGTGAAATCAAATCACTATTGCCTTGAACCCATGTATTTGACAGAAGGGGTAGATGATCAGAGTTATCACTGTGTAATAATAAAAAATAAGAACAAACTTACTTGTAATCCGAATACAGAATTAGTCAGAAGAATGTATGCAGGAGAGGATTGAATCCGAGCCCACAGAACGTGTCTCCTTAAGACAATTTGCCCCCTCACTGATGCCTAAGGTTGATGGACACTTGTCTCCCAGGATAGAACGGATTCCGTCTGAAGAATGGTGGCACTACCAATCAACAGCCCAAACGAACACAACAGTATGCCAGAAGAATTCACACCGGAGGATGAACAACAGTATGCAATACCGGAAGAACAAAAATTCCGGCAGAGATTTAGTGCAGAAAAAAAAACCGGATGGATTTCTGAATGTGTCAGTGTCTATTTATAGACACTGACCGGTCACGATGAACAGTCGCCGGCGGCGAACGGGAGTGACCGGTGACCGTTCCGACGAACAGGTACAACCGGTGACCGGTTCGGCGAGTAGACACCTCCTTTAACCGGTTCGCGAAAAGGAAGAACCGGTTCGGTTCAAAAACCGGCGGGTGGGTTCGAATTTTGGAGGGAAGCAACGTTTGGACCAAAAAATAAAAATTATTTAATAAAAAATTATTTGTAATACACACAACCGAACCGAACCGAGCCGAGCCGGCCGGACGGCGGCGGCGCGTGTGTGGTGGTGAACCAAAGCCCTCCTATCTCCTCCCCTACATAAAATATGTAGTGACCCAAGGGCCAATTAAAGAGATGGAGGTGGGAGTTTATATACTCTCCCACTTTCTACCAATTGTCCAATGTGGGACTTGTTAAACAACCCACACAACTCTTCATCTTCCCTTTTCTCTTTTTCTCTATTAACCCACTTCTTATTCATAACCAATGGATCATTGTATATTAATCTTACTATTAATTCCAACAGCAAGGAGGCATTGGCTTAAGGAGAATAAGATAGACAAACCAAGCTTTCCAAACAAAGGTTAAGCATGGGATCATTACGAAGAAACACAGCCTTTTGTAACATCTCATCTGCAGCCGGTGTATTAACATACAAATGGTATTTAAAGCCCAACTTGCAATAATAAGTCGTTAAAGCAATAAACTATTTTGTAGAATAATAAGGCTAATCCTCGTGGTGGATTAACTTTTCCTTTTAATAACAATCCTTATGTAATTGCAACACTAAAATAAAATTAAAAATACGCCGTACTCATAAATAACAATTCAAAAGAATTCATAACTCATGGTGCTACAATACAAATATTCAAGTCACAAATAAACAGATTATTTAAAAGTGGCATAGACAACCCCTATGCTCACCACAAATAACAACATAATCCATCAAGTTTAGTCATAATAAATTCTCCTCGTGGTATAATGAATAATCATAATATGCATGACTCATAACAATAATGAAACCTCTATCCTGGCCTCTTGCCTCTATCAGTGTCCGTCTCACGAACGTCATCTCCTGAAAATGTGCCCCAAAAAGGGGTCCTCCAGGAAAAAATAGTGCATGCAATATAAAAAACAAATTAATAACAAGATAAAGGGAATGGCTATACTGGCCATTTATAGTAGTAAATAATGCAGTATATAAAATGAACATGTTATGCAATATGTCAAATGAGTGTGTAATGCCGCATATGTCTATGTCATGTGAGTATGCATCCTACTGGCGAGAGAATAAAAGGTAGGGATTACGTATGTCTATAACCTACAGTACATGGAGTCCACCATGTACCTCACACACAGATTTACCATCTTGCATGTGGCCTAACATGCTCAGGGATTACCGTCTCGTGTGGAATAGCCCACATACATATACATATGGCAAATACATTATATCATAATCCAGATCGATCGCATATTCAATACTCATAACATAAACAGATATAATTCCATAATCCAGCTCAACAGCATATCCAATACTCATAATATAACAGATATAATTTTCGAAAAATATACCATGCACATAAATCAATCCCCCCATGGGGTTTGATAGAACAAGCAACGGATAAAACCGAGGACCAAAAGCTTACCTATATCGGTAAAGTCCTCTAATACCAACTCAGTATCAACGTGGTCAACAACAACCAAACAATCCTTTGAGTCACAATATGGCTTAATGGAAAACACATAATCAATAATCATATCCTACAATTTCATGTCAAATGGAACATGTTTTCTTTTTCGTTCCCAAAGCTCTCAAGCACAAACTGTCTTTACCATTTTTAAAACCGTGGTTGCAACTCTTTACCAAAAGTTCTAAGACATTAATATGTTAAACTAGACATCTCTAGCTTTCCAACAACATATTTCATATCTCATTTGGAGTTGTTTAACTCCGGTTATGTTTTTCGCGAAGTGACTGTTGCAAACTGAATTTCCAGCAACCAAAATACGACTTCAAACTCAAAATATGATCAAACCACTTATCCAATAGCTACAAAATTTCGTATGGTTTTATCCTTATGTGTTATCTTCGAGTTATGCTGACAAGGACGTTTTGCGTCGCCATTACCAAACTGAGCCCACGTTTATGATTACTGAAGATGGTGCGAATGAAGCCAAGTGGCAGCCGATTGCGGTTACAAGTGATCGACGAGCTTGTGATGCGCCTAGTGACGCCAAGAAATCTCTATGGCGTTTCATGGTTTATAAAACCCATTTTACATATCAAAAAGTGAGGTTTCCCCTCACTGAATTTGAGATGGGAGTGTTATCCCATTTACAAGTTGCGCCTTCACAGTTGCACCCAAACGCTTGGGCGTTCGTTAGGGTATTTGAGAGTATATGCTGGTATTTTGAATGGGAGTATTCTGTGCGGCTGTTCTTTTATCTGTTCCGGTATTGCCAAAGAAAAAACTTTGGTGGGTCTCTCTGAAGGCGGGGACCTCATTGGGAGCGATATTTGCTCAATATGCCAATTCATACAAGAATTGGAGACACATTTTTTTTTCAGGACTGAGCCGACGTTGGGCGACGGAGAGCTTCCATTTTTTGTCGATCTGGCGACCAGACAGTGCCGATTTCCTTTGTATTGGACTAAGGCCTACTATGGAGTGCCCGCCGGTCGCTATTCTTGTTCGTTTGGGAGCTTGACTCTTGGAGAGCGCACAATAGTTGATTAGTTTGTGGAAGTTAAGGGTTTTTTGCCCGTATGGCCGACGAAGCTAGTGTTGTGCCATGGAGGTGTGATGGCGTTCTGAGTGTTTATTTTGTCTCTGTTTTCTTTGTAGCTTTTAACGCCTTCTTTTATATATACAGTATTTAATCACTTTCTTTAACTTTTGCAGTTGGGAGTGTGGCGGCTGATTCTCTGAGGCTTGCACGTGAGGCGGCTACGAGGCAACGAGCTTGGCAGGGCGAGGCTCCTCCAGCTCAACCTACCTTCGCGCCGAAGGATACGGGCAAGGGTAAGGCGGTGGCTCCCAGAAAAATGGGAAGGTTCGCTCTGCCGCTGACATTCCCGCGGACGAGTTAAGGAGAAGGGCTAACCAGCCGATAATTAGGGAGGCGACTGGAGTTGTTGGCAACTCTTCTACTAGTGAGTCAACATTGGGTGGCGGGTCGCCTGCCCTGGGAGGATCCGATTTGAAACGTAGCGCGTCAACGAGCTTATCACCGACTCGGCCCTCAAA
This sequence comes from Gastrolobium villosum, assembly GCA_032173675.1. Lineage (NCBI taxonomy): Eukaryota > Viridiplantae > Streptophyta > Magnoliopsida > Fabales > Fabaceae > Gastrolobium > Gastrolobium villosum. The sequence goes on along the minus strand of JAVKPL010014367.1, from coordinate 52,768 downwards.
ATCTTCACGCCATGGTCATTTCGAAGGGGGGCATACTGGCGGTAACTCTTTCGGTAGTGATCGGGTAGTCGATCCCCCTTCAGCTGAGGGCGATCAGGTTCCAATAGCTTCGAGGGCTCAGTGTTCTCCAATTGCTGCTGCTGCAGTTCCTGTTACAAGTTCCCTTACTCTGTCAGAAAGGGATCTCGCGAGAGGATATCCTAACATTAGGCACCCCAAGTTGGTGGCTCCACCGCACCTGGATCGACATCAATTAATGGATTGTACTCAGGTGGTTGTCGGTCGTATCTTTGCGATGTAGGAGATCGCCTTGGCAATGGATGAGCGGTGCTCCATGCAGGAAGATCGCCTTGACAATCTAGGGTGACAAGTGGAGGGCCTTACTGCTGATGTGGGGCGTCTGGGCAAAGACCTTTCTGACAGGGATACTTCCATCAAATCATTGACGGCGCGGCTGGCGAGTATTGATGAAGATGTGAAGCGTCTGAGAGGAGAGAAGGGTGCTCTGGACAAGGCGTTGGAGGATGTCAAAAAAGAAAGGGATGTCCTCTTGACTGAGAAGGACGAGCTTGCTGCCAAACTATTCGTGACTGAGGGGCGTCTCCATGCTAAAGATGAGGATCTTAACAAGGCCGTTGGTCAAGTTGAGAAGTTGGAGGAGGCTGTCGCCTACCTGATGACTCATGCTTTCAATAGCGCCCTACAGCAATTTGCTATCAGATATCCTGGTACTGATTTGACGGGTTTTGATCCCGCCTATGATGTGGAGGATGGGAGAATTATTGAGCGACTTAAAGATGACGTCGTGAAGGTAATTGAGGAGGGGCCCGAAACTGATGACGAAGAAGGGGCACAGGGGGCGCTCCCAGTTTCTGATAGCGAGGATGACCATAGGGTCAAAGATGGGCGTGAGGCATCTAACGTATCCTTGCCGAAGGATGTGGTGGGTGAGGGATGTGGTGGCAGCAAGATTGTTCCTGATCAGGTGCCGAGCGTTGAAACTGAGGTGGTGAATGCTCCGGATGTTGAGAAGGAAGCGATTGATTAAGCCGTAGATGTATGAATCCCTCAATGTAAAATTTTTCTTTTTCTTTGTCTGCGGTTGGCATGTCAGCCTCCTCAGGCTTTAAAACTGCTTGTAATGAATTCCTTTTTCTTCCTTTTTCGTTCTTGTATCTTCAAATGAATGTTTATTAACTCTGTTAGGCGTCGTTGGTAGTTCGAACCGCTCCCGTCCAAGTGTGGGCGTTGGCCGGGGGTGAGGACCATCCCAGTCCAACTGCGGCGGGGTGAAAACCGTCCCGCGATTGTGCATTGGCCGGGGGAGAGGACCATCCCAGTCCAACTACGGTGAAGGTGAAAACCGTCCCGTGATTAGGCATTGGCTGGTCCAACTACGGCGGGGGTGAGAACCGTCCCGCGATTGGGCGTTGGCTGGGGGTAAGGACTGTCCCAGTCCAACTGCGGTAGGGGTGAGAACCGTCCCGTTATTGGGCGTTGGCAGGGGGTGAGTACCATCCCAGTCCAACTGCGGCGGGGGTGAGAACCGTCCCGTTATTGGGCGTTGGCTGGGGGTGAGGACCATCCCAGTCCAACTGCGGCGGGGGTGAGAACCGTCCCGTTATTGGGCGTTGGCTGGGGGTGAATACCATCCCAGTCCAACTGCGGCGGGGGCGAGAACTGTCCCGTTTTTCGATCATTTCACATTGACAAAGGTAAGACGAGTTGAAGATTATTTATTGAAATTTTTGAAAATTCTGCCTCATTAAAAACCTTTCCTAGTAAAACCCATTGGGATAAAAACATAGGAAAGGAAAAGAGTGCAGAGGGTGTTACATGATAGATCAACTATAATACTTTCTGAGCTTGTCGGCATTCCATGCTCTTGGGATTGCTTTTCCATCCGGTGTTTCTAAGGAGTATGCTCCGTTCCCTAGCACATTCGCTATTCGGTATGGTCCTTCCCAATTTGGGGCGAGCTTTCCTTCGCGGGCGTTCTTGTTTCCAACGTCCTCCCTTCGTAGAACTATGTCTTTACCCTCAAACTTCCGATGAACCACCTTCTTGTTGTAATAAGTGGCTGATTTTTCTTTGGTGAGTTTGTCATTTTGTGCGGCATGTTCTCGGAGTTCGTCGAGCAAATCCAACGCTTCTGAGAGGTTTTGATCGTTGGCGATTTCTGCTACATGGTCACGCCTCCATGAGGGTTCGCCGATTTCCACAGGAATCATTGCTTCTGCCCCATAAGTTAGCCTGAAGGGCGTTTCTTGGGTGGAAGATTGGGCTGTCGTACGATACCCCAACAGTACATTGTCAAGATTGTCGATCCACGCCCCTTTGTGTGCTTCAAGCTTCTTTTTTATACCCTTGGTCAGCATCTTATTGGCCAACTCCACTAGACCGTTGGATTGAGGGTGTTCCACTAGACCCATGTGGTCATCTTATTGGCCGACTCCACTAGACCCATGTGGTCGTGGGTTCGATTCCCACAAACTGCGCCAATGTACCTTTGGAATCTATAAGCCCACTATGTTCCCTTAAAGGGGGTATGATCACTGTATGGGCGATACCTTTGGCTTTGGTAATGACCAGGACAAGAGATATTATCCCAAGCATAAACATATAATCAATACAAGTATAAAGCTGTAAGAGAATTCAAGTAACAGGCTAAATAACGATACCTAACATGCTTTCAGTTGTGCCCCATGAGGGCTATTTATAGGGATCATGGTGTGGATTAGTAAAGGAGGGAGGTCAACTCTCCTTGGGATACACTCCTATGATAGCAGTGTTGGGCGGTTTAGGGCTGACGTTGCGGCAGCGCTGCACCTCCTGCGACTGGCGACGCCAGTATTGGGCAAAGGGAGAGTTTCCCTTTGTGATACCTGTGGCGACTGCCTTTGGTGGTTAACGTCCCAAGGTAAGACATTTTGGTGTATCTCTCGGGTGTGTTGCTGCCTCGGTGGATGCGAGGGTTCACGTCAGCCCTTAGGGCTAACGTGGAACTGGGCTGGGGGTTGGGCCAGAGAAGCTGGGCCGCTGGGGCGGTTGGCCTGTTGAGGCAGTTGGACCATCCAGAACAATACCCAACCAATTTAGCCCACTCTTAAATAAAATTCTCAATCTCTTATCCATTAACCATAATTGACCATATCCTCAATAAAAGGAAACATATATCCAAAAGGAATCCCCTTCATATTTCCAATTTCTAAATGATACTTGACTTTAACTTGATTGAAGTTCCTATCAAATCGCACAGCCTTTTTCATAAACTTCACAAGGACCTCTTGAATCTACAAACCAAAATCGAATTCATCTAAAAACAAATATATTCAAAGCACCAAACCCACAATCTGCCATGACATGGACAAATTTAAGAATAAACAACCATATGACCAAAACAACAAGCAAGATAAATGAATCACGTTGAAAACCAAAAGGAAATGACAAACCCAAGTTACTATCCTAAATAATTCGTATGGTTGCTCTACAAACCAAAATCAGAATGCAGCAATCAACTGCATGCCTATATACATATAAATCATTGCAAAAAAATCAACAAAAAGATTAAGAGAAAAAAAAAAAAACACACAATAATAAACTATCCCAAAGCGAAATGTATCCCAAAATTTTGTTTGAACATCACACTCCCCACTTTCACTATACAAGAATAAACTATCCAACAAATCCCAAAGTTCTAATTTTTAAGTAATCAGTGGTAATCAAATCCTTTTACAAGTGATATCGAACTCCATAGATCTTCGTTAATTGAGAATACGTTGGAGAATATCATGCACGAAACTTGCAAAACGGGAAAAATGCGGCGATGAAGGCTGTTGGGAAAGAGAAAGTGATCAAGGTTAAGATGATGGAGCAGATCAAGAGCGAGATCTCCGTCATGAAGTTGGTCAAAACTAAACCATTAATTCTCGTAGTCGACACTTCACTAAAGGAATTTTTTTTTTTTTTTTTTTTTTGGTAAAACACTAAAGGAATATTTACTACTGGTTAATTTATTTATTTTTCAAAAATTATGCTCAATAAAATTTTGATAAAATTTGAAATATAAACCGGGACTAAATCTTTGTTGAGTTGTTAGCATATTAAATGTTATTATATCTTAAACCTAAATATTACATGTGCCCATAAATGAATGTCTATGCATGTGTAAAATTTTAAAATTTATTATGTAGTGAATTCATATTATATATTATTATTGTAACATAAAAACTAATTAAATCAGTTTTATTATAAAAATTTAAAATTAAATATATAGAGGCAGAGGGGATTAATTATGGAAAAAATGTTTATCCTTTTAAATGAGACAACTTATATCCTTTCACTCTCACAAAGAAATGGGACTCACATCTTTATTTTTATTTTTTGCCAACTCTCTCTTCTCCTTCATGTATCTCTTTCTTTATCTCTCTTAAAATGACGTAACTTTACGTCATTTAAAATGACACACACTTTACCCTTAATTTATATCACTATGAATATTACACTTAATCTTAACAGTTAATTTTATTTAAATTTAATCACTCTAATTCACTAATTATTTAATTTATTATATATAAATGGGATGAATGATTAAGAATTAGCATGACCATGTATATAAATGATGAATTATTTTAATTTTTTTAACGAAGTTCTATAATAATTTATATATCCGATATGATTGTTTTCATAACGCAGTTAGCATAACTCAAAATGATAATTACAACATTAATAAGCTGTCTCAACTCACTAATCTTTTTTTAGATCAAAAAGTCTTTGATATTATATTTTAATTAGTAAATTATTTAAAAAGAGTATCATTGATATTTTAATTTGATTTTTTGTTTAGAAGGATTTGGATTATAAAGCTCTCGCAACCAAAATAACTTAAAGCAAATTTTACAAAATTAGCAAATTGTCATGACTCAGTTAACCTTTTATGGAATAATAATTGGTATATTCTTTTTAAAAAAGTCCAATAATTAAAAAAATCACGGTTTTTATTATACATCTTAAACTAGAAATATTATTTCATTGAGAAATTACACTCTTTTTTAAAAACATGAGAAATTAATTTTAAATTAGAAGATTTTGCATCATTGGACTGTCACAGTCGAAAAGACCCTAAATAAAAGATGCAGAGTCAATAATGTCATTGCTAAATAAATTCATTTATTTTTTTAAAAATAAAATAAAAAATAAACATTTCTTAATTTATTCTATAAGGAAAAGAATTCTCATGTTAAATAAGAATTCTTTCTCCTACTAGTGAGACATCAAAATGTATGTAATAATTTTTTTTATTTTTGTTTTTTAATGGGAGGTGGGACCCATCACATTTTGTGTCTGTGGTAGGAGAAAAAATTCTCCTTCAATATGAAAAAAGATGGACCCTTATTCTATTTATTTAATTAAATTGTATGGGTTCACCATCCTCAAGATAACTAGCTATGAAGCACCGACACTTCAAAAACCCTGACGTGTCGTGTCCGACACTTCCCGACACTCTCGGACACTCCCCGACACTTCAACACGCGTTATAAAAATTCAAAAAAAGGTTCAAAGGCTGCGTTGCGTTGAGTTTTTAGTTTTAGTTATTAGATTCGTTGTATTGCGATTACCATTTTATTGAGTTTAATATAAATATTTGGGATATCTTATGTTTCTTTGCAAAATTTATGAATATTATAAGTTTATATTCATTTTTTTATTAAATTATTGAATATTAAATATAATATACACTACATAAATTAAAAATATTATTTAATATCAAAACGTGTCCTAACGTATCGAAATCTAACATTTTTTAGAATTAATGTGTCGGAGTGTCGTGTCGTATCGTGTCACGTGTCTCGTGTCAATGTCGGTGCTACGTAGATAACTAGTATATAAATCGTTGTACAGAAACCCAATTGAGCTAACTAAACAAAAATGTAGGCCATTAGACTTAATCTAAAATAAACAAAAGGACAAGCCATAATAACAGTTGGCGTACCGTTAATGGTGTTAACGCGCAGAGCCGAGCTGAGCTTTGTTCTTAACAAGTCAAGTCTGTATTTAAACGTGTCAGATTTGCCTTAGCCTGTTACTTATTACGAATATAATATTGGCCCGTGGCTTTGTTTATTTACAAAAAATAAAAGCATGTGTTAAGCTTATCTTAGCCTGTTACAAAATAAAAATAAGAGAACAGAATTTCACAAAAAATCAATTTTCATATTGAAACCTTAACTTCCAATTTACAGCAGAAATTTACAAAGTGTACAATAAATAAAGAAAATTAAAGTGAGAGCTCATAGAGAATCATGATGAAACTAATTATTAAAAAAAAAAATTATATTCAGAAAAACTTTGACTTGGATTCAAAATTTTGCTAAAACGAAATCAATTATTATTACTTAAACCAACATCTTTGGTAATTTTAATTTTAATTATGAACAAATTAAAACAGCTGAACCCAAAATAAAAAAAATAAGATAAGAATTATTAGCTTTCAAGACGACAGAGGCATTTGAAACATAAATTGCCAGATTTTATCGTTTTGCATTTTTTTTATTGTTTGTTTACAAATTAAAACAGCACTCATTGTTGCTCGTAACTGTACTCTTCCGCCGATTGGTTTAGAAGCTTCACGAAGATCGGGTGGTTCAGCAGCTCCGCAAAGACGACGAAGCGCTCCATCTCGTCGCCGATGAACCACTCCATCTCGTCGCTGACGTATCTATGAAATTTGAGCCCAATAATAAAAAAAGACGGGTCGGGCCAGGCCTAAGGCCCCTAACCTTATTATCACCCCTAGCTACGGTCAAATGCAAATGCCAATGAATAACGAAATTGTTGGAAAGAATATCTTTTGTATATCCATGAATATCTATTTTCTTATTTTATTAGGATTTATGTTAGGTTTGGGCTAAACCTATTAGTATATCCTTACTCGTATGCGTCCGAGAGAATTTCCGTTTAATTGTATTGGAGTGCATAGTAAAATACTTGTATTAGCATATAACAAGATTTGCAAGCAGGTCCAAAACTGGTTTTATTAGAACAAAGGAAAATCATCTGTCTTCTAAAAATCATATAAATTCGAAATCTTGGCCAATAGACCTAAAATACTTATGTGAGAAAATAGACATATGTAGCTTTAAAATGGTGTAAGATTTACCCCAATCGGAGGTTTTTAGCCCCAAGAATAAATTTTTCCAAGTTACACGACACTATACAATTTTAACAACATTTTTTTTTTTTTGGATTACATCCGGGTATCCCCACAGCCTAGGGCTGGCAAAATGGGCTGAGCCCGTCGGGCTGGCCTGCCCCGCCCACCAAACAGGGCGGGTTGGGTTGAGTTTTTCAACCCACCAGCCCGCCAAACCCGCCCCGCCAAACCCACCAACCCGTCGGGCTCGGCCCGCCACGGGGCGGGCTAGCCCGCCAAGCCCCTTTTTTTTTTAGGTTACCCAATTATTATGTAACTTCGTGCCCTAGATTTCTCTGCATGCAAATGACTTTTTCGCATTGTTGTGGATTGCTCATACAACACTTTGTTACTTGTTTTGTTATTCTGTTTTACCTTAATATGATTTTAATTTTTATTATTATTTCTGGATTGAAAGATGCATATTTATATGTAGATTATTAAACACTGATCTTCTTGGTTTCATAAGCACATTAGGATTTTATGCAGATTTTTATATGCTTTTATGCAAAAAAAAATATATGTGTTTTTATGCAGAATTTAATTTTTTGTATTTTATTTTTATATTTTTTATATTTTTATATATTTTTTTTATTTTAGGCGGGCTGGCCCGTAGCCCGCCAACCCACTCATAAAACGGGCCGGGTTGCTTAATTCAACCCATTTTGTCAAAACGGGCCGGGGCGGGCCAGTGGCGGGCCGGGGCGGGTCGGGGCGGGCTGGCCCATATTGCCAGTCCTACCACAGCCGATAGCCATGAGACTAATCCCTTACCCCGGGTCAGCGCACAAAGCGGTAAAGAGCTGGCCAATAATTTTTTTTTTTTTGGATTACATCCGAGTATCTCCACGGAATGCTTTCAACAGCATTCTTTTAATCTAGTGTAAAACGATTTCGAAGCCTGTTTCCTCATTCCAAGCTTACCTTCTTTCCTGATTCTATCTACTATCATGATTAAGAAAGTCCAATTTCAACTTGGGGTTATGCATGGTACATCATTTCACGTGTAATTTATTTGATAGAAAACAACTCTTGTAGAAAAACAAACATCATACAACATTACATGGTATTTTACACCAAGCCCGTATGACATTCACCACATCATAGTTAAACCGGTTCTCAAACTGAACAGAATACATGGTTTTAAATTTTCATAAACAGTCACATGGTTTACCCAAATACAAGAGTCTGTTTGCCCAACCAAGTAATACATCAAATCCACTACAAACTTTCATCGTAGCTAGCTTGGCCGAACATACAACAATTAGCATCAAAGTCATAGTCACATGATAATTTCCTCTGGTACGTGTGATAATATCATAATAAAACTGTAAAATAACAAGAGACGAGAGGAACATAGAATAAATCTGTATATTGAATTGATTCAAGAGGGTACAATATATAAAGAAAATACTAATAGGCTTAGCCCATACCTAACCTAAATCCTAATGAAATAAGGAAATAAATCTTTACAAATAATAAAGATATGTTAAAGATATTCTAATAAAGATATCCTAAAGATATTCTTTCTAACACTCCCCCTCAAGCTGGAGCATATAGATCATAAGCAACAAGCTTGAACAAGAAAGACCAAGAAACATAAAATAAACGAGTGGGGGTTGTAACAACTCTACAACTCACCCTAAAGAAAAATAAAAAATAAAAAATATAATAAACTAAAATAAAATATTATCTATATCTCTAATACTTCCCCTCAAGATGGAGGAACACTTCATCTTGGGAAGAAAGAAAAATAAAACGAAAATTCATGGAATATAAGTCGGAGAAATCGACAGAAAATCAACTGGAATGACCATTCGTTTGAAGAGCTCGTAAAGAGACGATGCTGGAATGGACATCAGCAAAGAAAGAAAAAGATATCAGCCAAGGAAGGGCTGAGAAAAAGGAAATGTTGCAACTGGAATACAAGCCAACGGAGCCAGTATAACTGGAATAATCCGCGGACCAGGCAACAACAGAGATAATGGGAAAAAGATATTGTTGCAACTGGAATACAAGCCGTCGGAGCCAGTGTAACTGGAATAATCCGCGGACCAGGCAACAATAGAGATAATGGGAAAAAAATATTGTTGCAACTGGAATACAAGCCGACGGAACCAGTGTAACTGGAATAATCCGCAGACCGGGAAACAACAGAGATAAATGCTACCCCTGGATGGGAGGCCAAAATAGAGCCAAATAATTGCAAAAATAAATTAAATACAAGCCAAATCAGACTTGAATAACACCACAAGCATATGTGGGAGTAAAATTAAATTGGTCAAATACAAACCATAAAAGAAAATCAAAATCAAAATAATAAATCATCGAAAAAGAAGAAAACAAAGCCGGAAGAAATAAGATTCGACTGGAGAAGAAAAGATGATGCGGCCGGAGTTGCGGCTTGAACGACGGTAAGCGCGGGGAAGACGTGAACTGCTGTTGTGCAGAGGCAGAGATGGTTCTGGCCGGTGCTAGTTGTTTATGGTGGTTGGGTCTTCGTTGGAAGACAGGAAAGAGAAGAAGAAACTAAGAAAAGCAGAGAGAGAAAGATAGAAAGGGAACAGATGGAAAAGCCAATCCCTCACGGAGGGTGATATCTCTCTACTACCATTTTAAAGTTATGAAAAAGAGTAAGGAAAAGCGAACGAGGATTCCTCTCATTAGGCTCTAGATATTCTTTCTAACAAAAACAATAAAATTTTGTGATAATAAGGGGGAGGCACAATAAAATTCAAAATCTGATATCAAATGGGTCCATTACAATTCAATATGCAGTTTTAGCAACAATCATATAAAACTACAAAATGAAAAGAGCATGGATGCAAGAGACCGACACACAGTTCTTATCGCTTAGATCAACTCCCATATTTAATTAAAAGACTAACTAAGTTCAATGAAATAGATGTAACAGTAAGAGTCAATCAAGGTTAATTCCAAATTACTACAAACTTCTATATCAACTTCAATTTCATAAAACTTAGGATAATTCAAAGAAAGTTCAAGGGTAGATTCAAGAGCGTCCAATATAGTATCACCATACCAGAGTATGAGAAGCAAGCCATTTGTCAATGCAGTCTCGGTGGAACACATGATTGCAATTTGGAATCAAATGAAGGATTTCAGTATAATGTGACAATTTTTAGCTAATAGTATAATCTAAATTTAATTACTAAATTGCTAGAAGGTGAATGCCCTATGCTAACAAACAATATTATATTCAAATCCCGGACTGGCGATTTGGATGAACAACAAAAGGACCTTATGTTTCCAATAGGTGATGCCTTTCTAGAAACACACGGAATACATATTTGCAAGTTTACAAACTTTGAGCATTGATGACAAGGTCAAATAACCACAAATTTCTCTGTACGCGCCACTTTCCTCTTCTTAATTCAGGTTAAATAAGATGAACTATGTAGTTCATCGAATCATTAAATGGACATTGACAATGCTTCAGTTCCATCCACCCCATGTAACATGTTGGTTGAGATTTTAATCCATGATATGTGGAGATGTGCATGGAACCGTTCATATCCGATTTTGACCGATTTTGATAAAAACCGAAGTTTTAAATGATTTGGTTTTAAAACCGAACTATTTTTTTTAAAAAAAAACCGGTTTTTAAAATGTCCAAACCGGTTTGAAACCGGTTCTAAATCCGGTTTATGGTTCATAACCAGTTTTGATTTAAAATTATTTTTGAATTGATTTTAATTCAAAATTATTTTTAAATCAAAATTAGTTACGACTATAATCTGGTTATAAGTTTAAAATCGATTTTATAATAAATTCAAAATTAATTTTGGATAAGTTTTGCTATTTTTTATTTTATTTTTGCATCTTGGGAGGAAAAAAATAATAATTAAGAACTGATGCATATATATTAACTTACACATCATCATCACTGAAGTAGAAGCAGGGGAATCATCATGGGCAAATTAATAAAACTAAAGCATGTACAGCCAAATAGCCATCTCTTTCAGCCTAAGATAGTGGATATTTTGAAATTTGGGTATTTAATATATTTCATATTAAATACATTAAGTTATTTTGTTAATAATTTTTTTCGGATATAGTCTTTTAATAAATAAATATTGAAATTTCAACCATTTGAAACCTGATATTTATTTAAATTATAATTCAACGAAATAATTTGATATTGAAATATGAAATTAATATATTTATAAATGAAAGATGCCCCTAATTACATGTTAATTTCAAACGATAAAAATATATTTTTCATGCTGTTAACAATGCCTTTCCATTCTATAGACCCCATCGCCTACTGAGTATACTCATTTGATTTTACCACATGATAATTGTGTATCTCTCTAATGTTTAATTAATTGGGCAAAATGACGTCTTTAATACAAAATTAGATATTATTATTCAATCAATATAATTTGAAGCTATTATTAAAATTTATACAATTAATTATGCATAAAAGATATTAAAAAGATTATGAAAGAGATTTTTGAAATAAATCGTATGCAAATAGATTATTTAAGGTAAAAAAATAAGAGCAGTAAGTAAAAAAAAAAATTAAGAAACATTTTTACATTAGCGAGAAATCAGATGCCGCGTACTGTAACTATTAGGTTACTTTAGCCTTTGAACATTCACGAAAGCAAAAGAAGAGCAGTTTGGATTGGAAATTGGATAACCACATATATCTGTTTTGTAAAAAGTGGATAACCGAATTGCTTTACAATTAAGAAGTGGTTTTTGTTTAAAACTGGTTTAAAAAAAAAATGGATTTTTAAGTATGGATCAGTGATATGTAGTACATCGTATCATTAAATGGACAATGGTTAAATTCCACCCACGCCATCCAACATGTAGGTTGACAGATATTAGCATTTATTATGTTCCAATTTTTCATTGGTTATCTCTGCGCATCACATTGATATATATACATGTGTACACTTTTCTTATTTTTGAAAAAAAAAAAATACAAAAAAGCGCAATAAAATGTATATATATATTTGCGTTTATTTTATCATAAAAAATAAATGATGTTAGAATAATGTAATGAAAATGAGTTGCAAATAATTTGGTATCTAACGTAGCACTTAATAGAACAAGAACCCCATTCAAGTCATATCAGACCTTATACAAGAATTTGGCATTGTCAAGGCTAGTTTCCAGTAGTTCTCAAAAACCTTCACAAACAAAAAATCCGGAACTCAGAATTTCATTTCCATTGCTTAGTCGTAAGTCAGTTAACACAGCAATTGAACAAATTTTCCTCAAAAAGTTTCCTCTTGCCCAGATTTCGCAAATACCCTTTTCCATGATTGCAATATATGTGGAATCAAACGAAGGACTTGAGTATCGATCGTTGAACTCATCCAAACATATTACGCACTCAACCGTGTTCCAACAGTTCCTCGCTTGAGTCTCCGAGAAATGTAGGGTTGGGAAGCGGTTAATGACGTCAGGGTGGAGGCCTTCGGCACCGGTGGTGACTAGAAGTTCAGGATGGAGGATAAAAACATAGTAGAAGCCAACGAGGCAGAGAGTGGTCGTGAGCGTAACTATGATCAAGCGCAATGACGACTCGTCGGAACTAGAGTGGTCGTCAAATTGTGCACCGGCGGCAGAGGAAATGCCGCAGTTGCCAAGAGAGAGGAGGTAAAAGAAGCAGATGATGATGTTGTCCATGGAAGAAAGAGGAGGAAAATAGAGATGCTGTTTATGATCTTTGCCTTCTTCATCATTACGCCACGCTTTAATTGTGTTTTATTCTAAGGATGGATGGAGGCCAGCCAGTACTCTATAGTACTCCTGCTACTGATCTTTCCAATTTCTTCTTCTTCTTCTTTTTGGAGCTTATTTAAAGTGAACCGGGACCACCATTTTTAGGTGGTACCTTAGTGTTGTAAATAGGAGGGTAAAATGGGAAAAGTGGGAAATAATAGGGGTAAAAAAGAAAAGAGAAAATTAATATTGTGAGAGGGAGCACCAAAAAATTCAGTGGTCCTGGAGTATATTAAATTTTTCCTTCTTTTTAGCAGTCAATCAAGTTTTACTGCTACTCGATTGATTATCTCATAAATACAGTATAAAAATTTATTGATTATTTTAATAATCTTAGTGTTTATGTTATTTAAACCGTAATAATAAAATTTATTTAGCAAAATAATGAATTTGTAATTAGTCTTTTAATTATTGAAACTCTAATATATTATAAATGTCTATTTTAATTATTTTATAAATTCAATTATTTTATAAATTTAATTACTGTTCTAATATTTAGTAAAATAAATTTTTTTTATTAATTTTTAATTATTTTATAACTTCTATTAGTCTTTAGATCCATTCATTTTTTATTTAGGGTATCCACTAATTTTAATTGTTTTATCAATTTTTTTAATTAATTTAAAATTATTATCCAAAAGTGAAGATATATAATCACTCAACAAAAGAATAATAGCTATCCGTGAGTTTTTTTAATTTCAAATATTTAATATATAATTTCATTTAGAATTGTTCACTACTTTATAAAAGCAAATAACAACTTATAAAAAAATTAGCTATTAGAAATTTTTTAATAAAGATATTTTTATCTATTAAATAAAACTTAATATATTTTTATTGAAAATTATATAATCATTTTAGTATTTCAAATTTTGTATGTCCTTTAAAATTAAATATTTGTACTAGTCATTTATTTTCCCAAAGATATATGCTAGAAAAAAAAGTTCTTCCATTAAAAACATTCAACAAATGAGGACAAAATTATTTTTAGGGAAACTTCATTTTCATCCATTATGGGTTTGGAATTTATCATTTGACTCGATGTGATTTTAAACTTATCACTTAGATCTACTATGCTGAAACAATTTATCATTTAACCCCCAATGGTTTCAAAATTTCACTTAGATCCCTTATAGTTACAAAAAAATTTACTTAGACCTTTTGTGGTTTAAAAAATTAAAATTTTATAAAATAAATATTTAAGATACATTTTCTCTATTTTTTATTTTATATCCTAATGCATTTCGGTTTTAACTAATAATTCAAGTTATTTATTCTGAAATTAAATTATAAATTATCTTAATTTTTATTTATTTTGAAAATATATTTGAAAATAAAAAAATATTATTTACGATAAATTAAATATGTATTATCAAAATAAGATATTTACTTTCTTTAGGTAATTTTATAACGATACCGAGTAAAAAATAAATTAAATAAAATAATATTTCATTTCAATTTATTTTCTTGATAAATATAAGTGAAATTTATTATTTTTAATTTTATTTTTAAAACCCTAAATAGATTAGGTGAGCATATAAACAAAAAATTGGGAAAATTTATTTTAAATATTTATTTTCATAACCACAAGAAGTCTAAGTGAAATTTTTTCTAACCACAAGATGTCTAAGTAAAAATTTGAAACCACAAGGAGTTAAATTATAAACTATTTAAAGCATAATGGCAATGTTATTGAAACCGGCCCAGTCAATTACCCGATCGAGGTACCGGATCACTGGTTCAATTAGTGGGTCACTAGTTCAACCACATGATCAAGTGATTATATATAAATCAATAATTTATATTAAAAAATTATAAATAAACTCAATAGCTGAAAAAATAATATAAATTCTAAATATTTTAATGAAAAAATCATAAATTATACATTATTGTCCAATAAAGGAACAAACAAATACATAATGCTTGTTATATTAGTTTTTCATGTTCAGTAAACGACGTCTCTAACTATCAAATCAAAATTTACTGCATAGTGCATAACTGAGATAATATTACTATTGTATGTACATAACTTATGTAAGTCAATAAGTAACATATCACTCAAATATGTCAATTATGATTTATTTTTTTTGGAAAACTTTATTTTTTTGAAATTATTTTTTAAAATACCCGGGCCAGGTCACTGGTTAACCGGCTGGGTCACTGATTTTTTCACCAAAACCGGCTGGGTCGCACCGGGTCGTACCGAGTCTGATACTTGACTGATCCAATGTGATAACCGGATCGGTTAGATAACCGATTCACCGGATTCCGGGTCAACCCGGCCGGTCCGGTCCAATTTTTACAACATTGCATAATGGGTCTAAATAATAAGTTTAAAATCACATTAGATTAAATGATAAATTACAAAATCACATGCGGTGAAAATATTTTTTCCTTATTTTTAAGTTCATGTCTTTTCATTCAGGCGTTTATTTTTTCTTTTTTCGGTTCCTTCAAGTGTTATTCTTTGAGATATGTAAACTGTTTTTTAAAATTATCTCTCGATTAATCACTACATTTGGAAAAATTTCAAGAGAATTATTTCATATAAAATTGTTGATGATATAAATTTTATTGCAGCAATTACTTTTAGAATTATTTTTTTACAATTATCTCTCGATTAATCCTTAAACTTTTATGGTAGAAAGTAGACACCTAGATAGGTGTATAAATATGCTAGGTTATGTTAGATTTTGGTTTAAATAGGTCAGACCTATGTAAAAAAGTTTAGGCTTGACCTGCCCCGTTAACCTGTGTAGACCAAATACAAGTCTAACATTACCTATGTTTAAAAAATAAAAGTCTCAGTCTAGGTCTGTTAGCCTGTTTAAGCTTATTAAACATTTAATAATTAAAAAATATTACTTTATTATTCAAAATTATTAAAATAATAATTTTAATTATTTTATTTCAGGGTTATATTTCTCTCATTTCACATGAGAGAAGTTAAATTCCTACACAAAGAAAATCGAAGTGGATCTCATCTCTATTTTTTATCTTTCCTCTTATTTATGGGTCTCATCTATGATATTGTCTCTACCACGTGTTAGTGTTATTTGTTGTTCTTGCCTTGCAAGTTTGATTCTCACTTCAATTAGTATTACAGTCTACACAACGAAGCAAAATATGAGTTCTTCTTTTTTGGCCCACTGAATGGAAGAAAGACTCAAAAGCCCGTGTAACCCTTAAGTGATTTTAAATTTGGTTGATTAGATTTTATAATATTCTCAATATTCAATAAAAAATGTATTCGTTGAATTGATGAATATGTTAAGGCTAAATGAAGTGAATACAAAACTTTGTAACTGAATGCTATTAAAGTAAGTATTTTTTAAAATTATTAAAAATGAATAAATTTCAATTGTGTTTTAAAAAAGTTTTAAAAATTGAAAATATGCAAAGTAAAAAAAATTAAAAAATTAAATAAATATTTGTATAATAAAAAGATTATTGATTTTTCATGTCATAATTATAGTGAAAAAAGATATATCACATACATATTGGATCAAAGGAAAATAAACATTCTCATATTAATTTTTCTCTTTTATAATTTTATATTTATATTTATTTCTATACTTTAGTGAAAAAACCAAATAATGTTTGTAACTTTGTATACGATTTTTTCATTCTTCATTAGACTGACATGCTATATGCTGATTATTAGTCTATATCTGACTACTATGTTTTCCCTATATATATGTTTTCCATATATATATATATATATATATATATATATATATATATATGGAAAACATTTTCTCATTTTAAAGGAGAAAATTTTTCTTCTACCAAAGACACATAGTATAAATGGGACCTATAAAATAGTGGAGAGAAAAAAAATTCAAAGTGGAACCCACTTATGCTATGAGTCTTTGGTAGGAGAAAAATTTTCTCCTTTAAAAGAGAAAATGTTTTCCATATATATAATGTTCAAATCAGTAAAGCATGGAAGATTGGATAAATATATCAGATAAAGGTGAGATAATAAAATCACAATACGAAAGAGGCGGATCAAAAGTACTAATTCACACCATAAAATTAAAAAAACCACGTCATATTTTTTGCATAAAAAATAAGCAAATTAAATTCAACCTCAATACAGTGACAGATTCTGAAAACGAAGAGGAAGGATTCAACAACAATATCACACGGATCTAGATTCTACACCAATGAATCAGCACTTACATTAACAAGCACTGAGGAAAAGAGCAAGACAGACAATAAATTAGTTCAACTAGTAGAAAAAGAAGGACTTGAGTAAGTGTGTGTGTATCAAAATGCAATTAGTTCAACTAGTTCAATAGGAAAAGTGCGTGTGAATCAAAATACTCTTTTAGGGCTCGAGATTGGCGTGGCAGAGAGGGCATGCAGGTGGTGTGAGAAGCAAGCAAGCCATTTGTCAATGCAGTGTCGGTGGAACACAATCCATGATTGCAATGTGGAATCAAACGAAGGACTTGAGTATCGTTGAATTCATCCAAACATATTACGCACTCAACCGTGTTCCAACAGTTCCTCGCTTGAGTCTCCGAGGAATGTAGGGTTGGGAAGCGGTTAATGACGTCAGGGTGGAGGCCTTCAGGATGGAGGAGTAAAACGTAGTAGAAGCCAACGAGGCAGAGAGTGGTGGTAAGTGCAACTATGATCAAGGGTAATGACGACTCGTCAGATTGTTCACCGGCGGCGGCAGAGGGAATGCTGCAGTTGCCAAGAGAGAGGAGGAAAAAGAAGCAGATGATGATTTTTTCCATGGAAGAAAGAGGAGGAGAAGATCGAGATGCTGTTTATGATCCTTTTTTTTAGGAGATACGTTGTTTATGATCTTTGCCTTCTTCATCGTTACGCCGCGCTTTAATTGTGTTTTATTTTAAGGATGGATGGAGGCCAGCTCCTGCTACTCGATCAGGAAGAAGCGTAAGTAAGAGAAACAAGTTTTATTACATTTCCTCGTGGGTTACATTCATTTATTACTATTTATTACTATTTCATAAATATTATTTATTGATTATTTTAATAATCTTAGTGTTTATGTTATTTAAATAGTGTTTATGTTATTTAAACCGTAATAATAAAATTTATTTAGCAAAATAATGAATTTGTAATTTGTGTTTTAATTATTGAAACTCTGATATATTATAAATGCCTGTTTTAATTATTTTATAAATTCAATTATTTTATAAATTTAATTACTGTTCTAATATTTAGTAATATAATTTTTTTTAATTATTTTATAACTTCAATTAGCCTTTAGAATTATTGAAGCCATGCACCCATTCATTTTTTATTTAGGGTATCCACTAATTTTAATTGTTTTATCAATTTAGTTTTAATTAATTTAGTAATTATAAGTTATGAAACCTTAAGAAAAAAACATACTTAGTTAAATAGATTAATTGTTAGTGAAATTATTAAACAGTAATTATACTTATTGATTTAATTAAATATTAAGCATAATTGTACATGTAATTTGTGAAAGTAATTAAAGAAAGAGAGACAAAAGCTAAAGTATCACTTATTATAAAATCACCTACTCATAAAATCCCCTAAAGTCAATGAATTTGTATCCTGCATAAGTTGAAACCATCATTCTTGTTGACGGGTTTGGAAAAAAAAAATT
Source organism: Gastrolobium villosum (assembly GCA_032173675.1). Classification (NCBI taxonomy): domain Eukaryota; kingdom Viridiplantae; phylum Streptophyta; class Magnoliopsida; order Fabales; family Fabaceae; genus Gastrolobium; species Gastrolobium villosum. The sequence goes on along the minus strand of JAVKPL010014367.1, from coordinate 34,196 downwards.
GCTCATGTTGGACGCGTCTCAATTCTTGACGGGATCCACGGTTTTGACACTGAACTCGTCATCTAACTTGACGGGATTGTATGAGGTGATGATGTGATGGGACCTATAAGAACTCGCACCACTAATTAAGGTAATTAAGGAATTAATTATGATATATTAGGAAATGATTCCATAATTAACCTTAATAATTATTATTTGACTTAAATAATTATAGTAAGTGAGTAAGAATGCTGAAAGTCACTTTTCGGAAGAAAAGTGCAGATACCGGTTCTGCTACCCAGTATAAATGCGTACCGGAAAAGTATCCCGGAAAATTATAATAAGTGCATGATAATTACTAGAATAATATGTAGGACTTATAACAAGTTTCAAGTCAAAATAATGAGAACTGATACTGGCTATGAAAAAGCGCATACCGGAAAGGTGCTCCGAAAAATAAAATAAAAATATGAAAATTTTTAGAAAAATGAGTAGGTTTAGATTCCAAAGTTTGGGATCAAGATCTTTTGCGTGGCTATTAAGGCTAATATTGCGCGTTATGTCTTAAATGCCTATATATACTATCATTAGAGGGCACACAACCCTAGGAACCTAAATTACCTGCATGGGAGGAGCTGCACTAGAGTGAGAAACACTGTTCCATTGCCTGTGGTCACCATTTGAGGGTCAAGTCTTCATTTTGTTTGATTCCTCCCTCTTTCTCTTCATCAACACTTGTGAGTATCCTTGTGGGAGTGGAAGTAGAGTCCTTTGTCAAGTGTCCAGCTGCTGTGAGAGTGTGTGAGAGGGCTGTTTCATCTATTCTTGGGAGTAGGTCCATTTATTTGGCATTTTAACACTTAGAGATGTCTTCTTGTTGAGTAAATGAGCTATCTTGTAGCTTATTTTTGTGTGCCCTTCATAGTCAGAATTTGAGAAGTTGCTTGGAGAGCTCCATGAGCCATAGTTGCTGAGTTTGAACCTTGGTAAGTCTTACCACCCTTGAAATTGAGTTGTCTTAGTTAAAAATGGAACCTTGATGCATGTAATGGCTAAAAGGTGATAACTTAACGTTGGGTAATGACAAACACACCTAGAAATGCATGTTTAGGTGTCTTAAATCGGTAAAAATCCAACTTTGGAAGGATATCTTCACGAAAATACAGAACTGCATTCTGTCGTGAAATATCCGGATATTTGTCGAACATATATCTGCATATTTATATCCGGATATGGTATCCGGATATTGATATCCGGATATGGGATCTGGATATCCGGATATTATATATCCAGATATGGTCAGTGAAATATCCGGATATTGCATATCCGGATATGCCCAGGGAATATCCGGATATTCTGGGATTTCGCAGAACAGTAGCTGCGCTGTGGGTACAGTATGCTATTGGGGGTTTGTGGACCATAAATTAAGGAAGTTGGACTTTTATAATTAATGAAACATGTCAAAATCATGTGATTAAGGGCTTATGGTTTTGTTGGAAGCCTTAAGACGTAAAACGTAATGGAAATGCGTATTCTTTAAGTTGTATGCTTGTGATGCATAATTAATGATATATTATTGGTCCATAACAGATTGTGATACTGATGTGTTTGGACTTGAGAGTGGGTGGACTCTTGGCTTGGATTGATCGCCTGCAAGGTAAGCTTTCGTGTCCTCGGTTTAGCCATGTTGTGGTTCCACCATGTCCCATGGGGAGATGGTTATACGCATGCTGTGTTACATGCTTTTGATAATTGAGAATGTTGTTGAGCTATTTTTTGCAAATGTGCTTTTATGATATGCAATGTGATGTCCACCTTTATGGTAAGCCTAAGTATGTAGTACATACGATAAGGTGAGGCTGTGGATGAGGTGCAAGCAGTGTTCCTTGTACTCATGTGAGTTTAGACGTATTCCTACATTTCTCTGGCCAGTAGATAGTATAAACACACATGGCACGAATATCTATTGAACTGCATGGTTTTGGAACTAATATTAGAAATACTAAGTTTGAACTTATATTGCACATGTAAGTGAGCTTGGGGTGGAAGATCCTTGAGGACCCCTTGTCTTACTGAGATTTCTTGTTTAGAGATCTCACCCCACGTTTGGGGACGCTTATTTCATGTTCAGGTAATGTTAAGGGCTCAGGTGGCAGGAGGCCAGACCTGAGTTAGATATTACTATGATGTGCTGACATGTTAGATGATGGATATTGACTGCTGTTAAGTTTTTCGCTATTATTATTATGTTGAGACTGATGTTGGGCATTGTTGCCTTATTTGGTGAGTATGGGGTTTGTCCATGCCACTTAGACTTGTTTAGGTCTTTTGTTATTTAAAGTTGTATTAATGTATCAGGATTTTGGTCCAGGCTATGTGTTGTAGTCCTATGACTTAGATACTCACTTTATATTTATATATGAGGTAATTCAGTTAGTTGTCTTGCAATTTACATACAAACATTATTTTATGAAATTGATTAGGTAATCAAGTTGGCTAAGGTTAATGACTTCATAATTGAATTAAAGAAAAAGTTATTCCGCATTTTAATTAAGCATGGCTTAATACGATAGTATGTTAACAAACCGGGTTAACACGGGCTGTTACATTTTATGGTATCAGAGCACTTTCTAGGGAAAAGCTTGTATGTATTGCAATAACTTAGGATGTTTCATTGCGTGTCTATCTTGTGTTCTCTCTGATTGGTGTGTATTATGATAATGCATATGTGACCACATGGCGTGGGCCTGATCAACTCATTCTTTGTGTAACTTGTGCAGAGTCATGGTGCAACCAAGGAGGAACCAGGGTACGAGTGAGGATCAACCGGATCCTATCCTGGCTGCATTATCTGAGATGCAGGCGGCCCGACTAGCCGACCAGGAGGCCACGAGGTTGGCAAATCAGGCTATGCTGGATGCCATTAAGAGGCGAACAGGAGAGCCACCGCTGAGGTTCTGGAGAAGAACCGGATGGCCAACATGACTATGATGAGGGTCATGTTGGAGGAGTTGAGGGCTGGTCCTGCGCGGGCCAGTGTCCTCCACCACCTCCACCACCACCACCGTCACTACCACCACCTAGACTTCAAAAGAAGTCTAAGTGAAAATTTTTCTAACCATAAGATGTCTAAGTAAAAATTTGAAACCACGAGAAGTTAAATTATAAACTATTTAAGCATAATGGCAATGTTATTGAAACCGGCCCGGTCAATGACCCGGTCGAGGTACCGGATCACTGGTTCAATCAGTGGGTCACTAGTTCAACCACATGATCCAGTGATTATATATAAATCTATAATTTATATTAAAAAATTATAAATATACTCAAATAGCTGAAAAAATAATACAAATTCTAAATATTTTAATGAAAAAATCACAAATTATACATTATTGTCCAATAAAGGATCAAATAAACACATAATGCTTGTTATATTAGTTTTTCTGGTTTAGTAAACGACGTCTCTAACTATCAAATCAAAATTTTCTGCATAGTGCATAACTGAGATAATATTAGTATTGTAGATACATAACTTATGTAAGTCAATAAGTAACATATCACTCAAATATGTCAATTATGATTTTTTTTTTTTTGGAAATCTTTATTTTTTTGAAATTATTGTTTTAAAAAACCCGGGCCAGGTCACTGGTTAACCCGACTGGGTCATTGATTTTTCACCAAAACCGGTTGGGTCGCACCGGGTCGTACCAAGTCTGATACTTGACTGATTCAATGTAATAACCGGATCGGCCAGATATCCGGTTCACCGGATTTCGGGTCAACCCGGCCGATCCGGTCCAGTTTTCACTAGGGCTGGCAAAATGGGCCGAGCCCGTCGAGCTGGCCCGCCCCGTCCACCAAACAGGGCGGGATGGGTTGAGTTTTTCAACCCACCAGCCCGCCAAACCCGCCAGCTCGCCACGGGGCGGGCTAGCCCGCCAAGCCCCTTTTTTTATTTAGGTTACCCAATTGTTATGTAACTTCGTGCCCTAGATTTCTCTGCATGCAAATGGCTTTTTCGAATTGTTGTAGACTGCTTATACAACACTTTGTTACTTGTTTTGTTATTCTGTTTTACCTTGATATGATTTTAATTTTTATTATTATTTCTGGATTGAAAGATGCATATTTATATGTAGATTATTAAACACTGATCTTCTTGGTTTCATAAGCACATTAGGATTTTATGCAAAAAAAATTATGTGTTTTTATGCATAATTTAATTTTTTGTATATTATTTTTATATATTTATATTTTTTATATTTTTTTATTTTAGGCGGGCTGGCCCGTAGCCCGCCAACCCACTCATAAAACGGGCTGGGTTGCTCAATTCAACCCATTTATCAAAACGGGCCGGGGCGGGCCAGCCCATTTTAGGCGGGCCAGTGGCGGGCCGGGGCGGGCTGGCCCGTATTGCCAGCCCTAGTTTTCACAACATTGCATAATGGGTCTAAATAATATGTTTAGAATCACAGTAGATTAAATGATAAATTACAAAGTGAAAATAAATTTTTTCCTTGTTTTTAAGTTCATGTCTTTTCATTCAGGCATTTATTTTTTCTTTTTTCGGTTCCTTCAAGTGTTATTCTTTGAGATATGTAAACAGTTTTTTAAAATTATCTCTCGATTAATCACTACATTTGGAAAAATTTCAAGAGAATTATTTCATATAAAATTGTTGATGATTAAATTTTATTGCAGCAATTACTTTTAGAATTATTTTTTTACAATTATCTCTCGATTAATCCTTAAATTTTTATGGTAGAAAGTAGACACCTAGATAGGTGTATAAATATGCTAGGTTATGTTAGACTTAGGTTTAAATATGTCAGACCTATGTAAAAAAGTTTAGGCTTGACCTGCCCCGTTAGCCTGTGTAGGCCAAATACAAGTCTGACATGACCTCTATTTTAAAAAATAATTAAAAAATATCTAAAATAATATTACTTTATCATTCAAAATTATTAAAATAATAATTTTAATTATTTTATTTAAGGGTTATATTTCTCTCATTTCACAAGATAGAAGTTAAATTCCTACACACAGAAAATCGAAGTGGATCCCATCTCTATTTTTTCTCATTCCTCTTATTTGTGGATCTCATCTATGATATTATCTCTACTACGTGCTAGTGTTATTTCTTGTTCTTGCCTTGCAAGTTTGGTTCTCACTTTGGTTAGTATTACAGTCTACAGAACGAAGCAAAATATAATCAGTTCTTCTTTTTTGGCCCACTGAATCGGAAGAAAGACTCAAAAGCCCGTGTAACCCTTAAGTGATTTTAAATTTGGTTGATTAGATTTTATAATATTCTCAATATTCAATAAAAAATGTATGCGTTGAATTGATGAATATGTTAAGGCTAAATCAAATGAATACAAAACTTTGTAAATGAATGCTATTAAAGTAAGTATTTTTTAAAATTATTAAAAATGAATAAATTTCAATTGTGTTTTAAAAATTGAAAATATGCAAAGTAAAAATAAATTAAAAATTAAAATAAATATTTGTATAATAAAAAAATTATTGATTTTTCATGTAATAATTATAGTGAAAAAAGACATATCACATACATATCGGATCAAACGAAAATAAACATTCTCATATTAATTTTTCTCTTTTATAATTTTATATTTATTTCTATACTTTAGTGAAAAAACCAAATAATGTTTGTAACTTTGCATACGATTTTTTCATTCTTCATTAGACTGATATGTTGAATATTATTAGTCTATATTTGACTACTTTGTCTTTCTGGTCAGTACTTATATAGGCAGAGGGTTCTCACTTCCCACGAGAAACTCTCCATGCTTTTATAGTAAAAGTTAACAAGAGAGCCTCGCATGAACCACAAGCAACTAGCAAGAAAACTTTATATAAGTACTTTCTTTATTGATCTATTCATGTCAGCCTTGATAAAACTAAGGGGTCTACACAAGCTATGCTCTAAATAATAAATTTATATATTAATCTTTTATTAACTTAATTACATAAATGATATAAAATAAGTCCATAAAAAATTAAAATAAATTGAAAGAATGATATTGAATCAAGTTAAAATAGTCTGAAATCTTATAATTAAAAGGTAGTACCACTCTGGCATCTCAGATCATAACATAAAAAAAGTCACAGCTAACAAAAGTCCAACCTGACATTCAATAACTGAGCAACTGAATAAGAAGGAGAGATAAATTAAATGCAAAATTATAGTTAGTTGGCAGAAAATGAAATCCCTTAAATTCCAGAATATGAAATTATCTTCTGCATTAACATTAAGTTTAGGAATTTTTTATAAAAGAACAATGTGGCTATAAAGCTGTGTTCATGAAATAATCTAATGTTTAAATGTAAATAATAAAAAGCTAAAGAGAACAAATAAAATAGCATGGTGCCCTATTTTATTGTTCAAATATATATATATATATATATATATATATATATAATGTTCAAATCAGTAAAACATGGAAGATTGGATAAATATATGATCAGATAAAGGTGAGATAATAAAATCACAATACGAAAGAGGCGGATCAAAAGTACTTATTCACACCCTAAATTTAAAAAAACCACATCATATTTTTTGGATAAAAAATAAGCAAATTAAAATCAACGTCAATACAGTGACAGATTCTGAAAACGAAGAGCAAGGATTCAACAACAATATCACACGGATCTAGATTCTATACCAATGAATCAGCACTTTCATTAACAAGCACTGAGGAAAAGAGCAAAGACAGACAGTAAATTAGTTCAACTAGTAGAAAAAGAAAACGGCAAAGTGCGTGTGAATCAAAATACTGTTTTAGGGCTCGAGATTGGCGCGGCATGCAGGTGGTGTGAGAAGCAAGCAAGCCATTTGTCAATGCAGTGTCGGTGGAACACATGATCGCAACGTGGAATTAAACGAAGGACTTGAGTACTATCGTTGAACTCATCCAAACATATTACACACTCAACCGTGTTCCAACAGTTCCTTGCTTGAGTCTCCCAAAAATGTAGGGTTGGGAAGCGGTTAATGACGTCAGGGTGGAGGCCTTCGGCACCGGTGATGACTAGAAGTTCAGGATGGAGGATAAAAACGTAGTAGAAGCCGATGAGGCAGAGAGTGGTCGTGAGAGCGACTATGATATGTAGTAACGGCAATGAAGACTAATGGGAGTTAGAGTACTCTTCATTGTCATATTGTGCACCGGCGGCAGAAGGAATGCCGCAGTTGCCAAGAGAGAGGAGGAAAAAGAAGCAGATGATGATTTTGTCCAGGGAAGAAAGAGAAGGAGAAGATCGAGATGCTATTTATGATCTTTGCCTTCTTCATCGTTACGCCGCGCTTTAAGTGTGTTTTATTTTAAGGATGGATGGAGGCCAGCGAATACTAGTACTCCTGTGCAGAGCAAGCTTCGTTAAAGCAAAGCAAAAGTTGTTACATGGCCTGGCAATCACGTGAAACCTATGCAGAGCAAGCTTCGTTAAAGCAAACTATCAAAACAGAGTGAAGAATAGTTATTAATTTAAGAATCCTTACAAACCAAAGCCCAAGGTTGTCTGTCAAAGTTGTATTACATTTCCTCGTGGGGTCCATTCATTTATTATTATTTATTACTATTTCATAAATACTATTTATTGATTATTTCATAAATGCAGTATAAAATTTTATTGATTATTTTAATAATCTTAGTTTTATGTTATTTAAACCGTAATAATAAAATTTATTTAGCAAAATAATGAATTTGTAATTAGTCTTTTAATTATTGAAACTCTAATATATTATAAATGTCTGTTTTAATTATTTTATAAATTCAATTATTTTATAAATATAATTACTGTTCTAATATTTAGTAATATAATTTTTTTTATTAATTTTTTGATTATTTTATAACTTCAATTAGCCTTTAGAATTATTGAAGCCTTAGATCCATTCGTTTTTTATTTAGGGTATCCACTAATTTTAATTGTTTTATCAATTTTGTTTTAATTAATTTAGTAATTATAAGTTATGAAACCTTAAGAAAAAAAACCTACTTAGTTAAATAGATTAATTATTAGTGAAATTATTAAACAGTAATTATACTTATTGATTTAATTAAAAATTAAGCATAATTGCACATGTAATTTGTGAAAGTAATTAAAGAAAGAGAGACAAAAGCTAAAGCATCACTTATTATAAAATCACCTACTTATAAAAACCCCTAAAGTCAATGAATTTGTATCATGCATGAGTTGAAACCGTCATTCTTGTTGACGGGTTTGAAAAAAAAATAGCTCATGTTGGACGCGTCACAATTCTGGACGGGATCCACGGTTTTGACACTCAACTCGTCATCTAACTTGACGAGATTTTGACACTCAACTCGTCATCTAACTTGACGGGACTGTATGAGGTGATGGCCGCGCCATGCCCTGTGACGGGACCGATCTCGTCAAGTTGACCTACGCGTTTGACTGTTATAGTCAGAAAATACATTTCAAAACAGCTCTGAGTTTAAGAAACTTTTGCCAATGTTTACTAGTACGGTCGTTTTGCCTCCCTATTCAATAACTGGCTAGTGACTCTTTGCAATGATCCCCTGCACTAAAGGAAAATAAAAATACTGATTTCCTTTCCCATCTATAGTCTCAATTTGATACAAATCGTACTTCATCCCATCGATGCCCTTTGTCAATATGATCCTTAATAGCATGAACAAATAAATGTTATAGTAATTGCATATATCAGACCCATAGCTGAATCGACACTTTTTTTTTGGAGTTACCCCACCCTAATTACCTCTTTGAGGCGAGTTGGCTCACACCGATTTCCCCACGGCTTCGACTCTTTGAGTTGGCTATGGGACTAATCCGGAGTGCGGGGGTCAGTGATGGCTAAAGGTTCAGCCCCCTCCCCAAGGATGCATCCAGCGGGATTCGAACACATGTCCACCCCACTAACTCAGCGCCAAAGAACCAACTGAGCTGCACCCATTGGGTGAATCGACACTTTTTGGGTCATAAAGGATGAAAAACTAAATATAACACTTGATCGTTGGCAATAAAGCCCACTTCAAAATAAAGTATGTTGTACAAGGCCCATGTCCTGCAATGCCGATGAAGTTTGAAGGACCTAATCCAATTAAGCATACCACATTGAGAAAAAGAAATCAAACACTCTTTGTAGAGTCGTAGTCCCTCTATTCGAAAAATGGTTACCGAAGTTAATTATGCAAATCGTTATTAAACTTTAAAATTTATTTATTTATCCCTAGTGTTGAGATATATAAAAACCATTAAAAATCCCTCACCCACTAGCTTAAACTTTTGGGTTGAATTGGTTATTTACATGGTATCAGAGCCTCGCCGTCCCCCACTTTCTCTTGTGGAATTTCTTAGCACTGGAAAGCTGAACCTGTTTCATTATCCACTCTTCAAGCCCAATGGGCTCTTATGTGAGGGGGCATGTTGAGATATATAGTCCCACATTGGTTGTATAAGCAACTAATGTGAAGTTTATAAGCCCTTGGACACTCCCATCCTTTGAGCTAGCTTTTGGGGTGAAGCTGAAGGTAGTGCACCGGAAGGTAACCCTGGAGCAGAGGTACTAGATAAAGTCTGAGCAACATAAGCACATTCCGAGGAGGTTGAGGTGGCTTTCCATGAAGCTTCCAAAAAATCTGCTTAATTGACGGATGAAGAGTGGCTTTAATGAGACTACAAAATTGAGCATCAATCATCTTCCATCGTGTGTGCTCATTGGCCGCCACAGATTCAGCCTTAGTAGTGAGATGAGATGTATAATTCTGCTCATCCAACCAAAGTCGCAGATCTGAAGACCAAGTATTATAGTTGGATCCATCCAATCCACACTCAACGGAGGAAGGATATAATTTGAAACCACTCGTGCTTTTTTAATTGATGGCAATGTTCCATACACATTCTGGGGTGATGCTATACTTACTGCATGCTATCTCATTAATCGCATGCCATCATCTGTTCATAAGGTACCTCACTCTATTTTATTTCCCCATCAAGTTTTATATCCTTTGACCCCACATGTGTTTGGTTCTACGTGTTTTGTTCATCATCTTGGTCCAGGTTTAGATAAATCAGCCCCCAAGTCTCATAAGTGCATTTTTCTAGGTTATCCTCGGTCTCAAAAGGGTTACCGTTGCTACTCTTCAACTTTACGTCGTTACTTTATCTCGGTAGATGTTTCCTTTTTTGAATAAGTTCCCTTTTTTGGATCTTCTACTACTCCTGTGGACACTGATTCTGTACAGTCATCTCTCCAGTCGACTCTTTTGAATACCTTCCATCTTTACCAGTCCAGGTTTCTGACTCTCCTCCTATCACCTCTTCTCCTGATGAGATCGAACATAGTTTGTCAGATATTTTTGTGGACTCACATTCGACTACATCTCCTCCCTCAGCTTCGGTCCCACCTTCGGATAGTGACCTTCTCATTGCTCTTCGTAAGGGTACTCGTGATACTCGCCCTCCAGCTAGGTATACAGTTATACTATCGTCATCACAGGTAGTGATGGGCATGGATCACTCAGTTGAAACAACATTTATGTCACCATTTTCAGACTAAGGATCTTGGAAAACTTCGATATTTCTTGGGAATCGAGGTGGCCCAATCTAAAGATGGAGTTGTGATATCTCATAGGAAATATGCTCTGGATATTCTTGAAGAAATTGCTTTGTTAAATTCTAAGTCTGTTGATACTCCTATGGATCCAAGTATCAAGCTTTTACCAAATCAGGGGGAGCCCTTTCCAGATCCTGAGGAGTATAAAAAATTGTTGGAAAATTGAACTACCTCATAGTCATTCGGCCTGATATTTCATTTGCAGTTAGTGTGGTCAGTCAATTTCTTAATTCTCCATGTCAAGAACATTGGAATGCAGTCATTCGTATTCTTAAGTATATAAAGACATCTCCAGGAAAAGGCCTTGAATATGAAGATAAAGGTCATGATAAAGTTTTTGGATACTATGATGCTGGTTGGGCTGGTTGTCCAGCTGATAGGAGATCTAATTCTTGGTATTGTGTCTTTGTTGGAGGCAACATGATTTCCTGGAAAAGTAAGAAACAAAATGTAGTTGCCAAATCAAGTGCTGAAGCATAATACCGCTCCATGGCGACTATTACTTGCGATCTCATCTGGCTTATGGGTTAACTTGGTTCTTTACATGGTATCAGAGCCTCATGTCCCGGGTTCGATCCTCGTCGTCCCCCACTTTCTTTCAATTGGAATTTCTTTGTTTGTACAGGTAGGTGGGCCTGTGCATTGTCCACCCTTCAAGCTCAGATGAGATCGCAAGTAATAGTCGCCATGGAGCGGTATTATGCTTCAGCACTTGATTTGGACTAATCCTCGTCGTCCCCCACTACTCTTCTAATATCTAATTACACAATCTGAGTGTCTAGCAGACAAGAATAAAGATAAAAAGATCTAGACTTAACTATTTCTATCTGAAAAACTTTATTATTAGTTTGGTAAACAATTACCTTACCATAAGGTGAAAGAGAAGCAAATAGTTCCAATCTTTGTGAATAGGAGAAGAGTGGTCGGTAGCATCACCTCATACAGTCCGGTCAAGTTAGATGACGAGTTGAGTGTCAAAGGTATTTTTTTTTTTTCAAGCCCGTCAACAAGAATGATGGTTTGAACTCATGCATGATACAAATTCATTGACTTTAGGGGTTATTATGAGTAGGTGATTTTATAATAAGTGATGCTTTAGCTTTTGTCTCTCTTTCTTTAATTACTTTCACAAATTACATGTACAATTATGCTTAATGTTTAATTAAATCAATAAGTATAATTACTGTTTAATAATTTCACTAATAATTAATCTATTTAACTAAGTAGGTTTTTTCTTAAGGTTTCATAACTTATAATTACTAAATTAATTAAAACAAAATTGATAAAACAATTAAAATTAGTGGATACCCTAAATAAAAAAATGAATTTCAATAATTGTAAAGGCTAATTGAAGTTATAAAATAATTAAATTACTAAATATTAGAACAGTAATTAAATTTATAAAATAATTGAATTTATAAAATAATTAAAACAGGCATTTATAATATATTAGAGTTTCAATAATTAAAAATTCATTATTTTGCTAAATAAATTATATTATTACGGTTTAAATAACATGAACACTAAGATTATTAAGATAATCAATAAAATTTTATACTGTATTTATGAAGTAATCAATAAATAATATTTATGAAATAGTAATAAATGAATGTAACCAACGAGGAAATGTAATATAACTTTGACAGAGTAGCAGGGGTACTAGTACTGGCTGGCCTCCATCCATCCTTAAAATAAACACACTTAAAGCGCCGCGTGACGATGAAAAGAATCTCGATCTTCTCCGCCTCTTTCTGCCATGGAAAAAATCGTCGTCGTCATCTGCTTCTTCTTCCTCCTCTCTCTTGCCAACTGCAGCATTCCTTCTGCCACCGCCGCCGCCGCCCCACAACCCGACGATTCGTCATTGCTGTTCATTATGGTTGCGCTTACCACCACTCTCTGCCTCGTTGGCTTCTACTATGTTTTACTCTGCCATCCTGAACTTCTATTCACCACCGGTGCCGAAGGCCTCCAACCTGACGTCATTAACCGCTTCCCATCCCTACATTTCTCGGAGACTCAAGCGAGGAACTATTGGAACACGGGTGAGTGCGTAATATGCTTGGATGAGTTCAACGATACTCAAGTCCTTCGTTTTTACTGATTTGAACATTATATATATATATTTGAACAATAAAATAGGGCACCATGCTATTTTTTTTGTTCTCATTAGCTTTTTATTATTTACATTTAAACAGTAGATTATTTCACGAACACAGCTTTATAGCCACAGTGTTCTTTTATAAAAAATTCCTAAACTTAATGTTAATGCAGAAGATTATTTCATATTCCGGAATTTAAGGGATTTCATTTTCTGCCAACTAACTATAATTTTGCATTTAATTTATCTCTCCTTCTTAGTCAGTTGCTCAGTTATTGGATGTCAGGTAGGACTTTTGTTAGCTGTGATTCTTTTTATGTTACGATATGAGAGATGCCCAAAAGCTGATTGCGACTAATGACAAATTCAAAACAATATATGAAATCCAATAGTTCCTTTCCTTTTATTGTTTTGAATTTGTCATATAGATAGCGCAATGGTTAACTAATGAGATATGCTGCTGACAAAATTCTGATCGATCGCTGTTATTTAATTTGGTTAACTAATGACCATTTTTCATGTCTTTGAATTTCCAAAATGAAAGGAAAGGAACTAGGCCATTAAGTTTATTATATTTTATAATGAATTCCTGTGTTAACTACTGACTTACGACTAAGCACTGGAAATGAATTTCTGAACATTTCCCCAAAGATGCCATCATCCTTGTATCTATCAATACGATGGAGGTAGTGTTATACTTGCGTGTAGAAATGGAAGCAAAGTTTTTATTATTATTATTATTATACTCTCACTTTTATACTCATAAAAGGTAAGATGTGGACATCTATATATATATATATTCTAAACCAAGCAAGTTAGCTTTGTGTTCACACTACTTTAATTCTAAATTTTTTACTCTTTAAGAAACTTTTTGAAATATTTTTAATTAAATAAAAATAAATTGTTATTAATTTAGAATTATTTAAAATTAAATTTGTCATTAATTCATTTTTGTGAAAAGAGTGCAACATTTATTATGGTTCAGATTTTGAATATAACAAAACTACACTAACTTCTGTCTTGGACCTATTCATTTTGTTGTTTTCAAATTTTGTTTAACGACTGGTAATAATTGTTCTGGATAGTATTGAGTGCAATAATTTTTCCTCATTTTTTGATGATTTATCTTTGGTAGGACAATCTCTATCTCATCACTTTTGCTGCTATATGCATTGCTGTATATGAAAATAATCAATTATAGAGTACATAACTATTTTTATTTACATAAGAATTGATATTTCTTAATTACATAGTTTTGTTTTTGGTATATACTTACAAAGTTCTATGTGAGTGTTGTAAGTTTTTCATCTCCCAAAATAGCACAAAATAAACACTGATACGGTTCTTTCTTTTAGCGATTAACCAGACGCCGACAAAATCTTTGATCTTTTCTTCCGTGCACGGGTAATGCACTAGTAATATCTAAATCTCAAAATGCACGTTGGTTGGTTGATTTAATGGTTTACTATAGAAGAAAGTACACGTAAGCTCTTGAGATTTGAGAACTCTCCCAAGTATCAAAATAATGAGTTTCTAGGCACTGCACTGCGGATAACTGATCAAAATGTTACTGTTCATCAACTTTTTTACCTAAATGCCACGTGAACAGTGTTATTTCCCAATTTGCTACGTGGGTAAGTTCGCTTCTGACACAGGCGAACTCGGTTTGCTGATGTGTCACATTTTTAGTAGATAACAAGTATCAAATTTAAAAAATAAAAAATAAAAAAAAATGAAGTTCGCCTACCATGTAGGCGAACTTGATTAAAAAAATATTAAAACCGAGGTCGCCTGTGTCAGAAGCGAACTCTGATACCACCAGAAAGCTGACACATCAGCATACCAAATTCGCTACTGCTCTGGGCGAACTTTCCCCTGTGGCAGATTGGGAAATAACACTGTTCGCGTGGCATTTAGGTAAAAAAGTTGGTGAACATTGGCACAGTGATCACTGTTCCCTGCACTGCACTCTAATATATGGATAGGTTGTAGAGTCGGTGAGGAAGGTGCATGTATAGCTACCACGACTATAACTATTGGGAATTACGCGTAATAAGTGGCAGAAATTACCCTTGTCTTTTCCTTTGCAATTAAGGAACGAAGATAGTGACATTAGGTCAGGTGTAAATACGCGACAAGTTGAGAGGTCAGATAGTCTATTTTCCCTACGTTTGTGTGTCTATGTTGAAGACCTATGAAGCACCGACACTTCGAAAACTCTGACGTGTCGTGTCCGACATTTCCCGACACTCTCGGACTCTCCGACACTCCAACACGTGTTATAGAAATTCAAAAAAAGGTTTAAAGGTTGTGTTGCGTTGAGTTTTTAATTCCAACTATTAGATTCGTTAGATTACGATTACTATTTTATTGAGTTTAATATAAATATTTGAGATATTTTATGTTTCTTTGCAAAATTTATGAATATTATAAGTTTCGATTCATTTTTTGTTAAATTATTGAATATTAAATATAATATACACTGAATAAATTAAAAATATTATTTAATATCAAAACGTGTCCTAACGTGTCGAAATCTAACATTTTTAAATTAACGTGTAGGAGTGTCGTGTCGGAGTGTCACGTGTCCCGTGTCGGTATCGGTGCTACATAGTTGAAGACTGAATAATCCGGCTGAAATTACTACTGATTTGACTATACAAATTATGCATTATATTCTAGAACTTTGGAATAAAAAAAAAAGGATGTTGATGGGACGAACAAGTAATAAAGTGTACGAGTACATAATCGTTTCCACGAGGATTGTAGTTTCAATCACTAATTTACTATTTCCGCTTAAGTTGAACAATCAATTATGAATTCGTAACATGATTTGATTTGAATTTGGAATATTAAAACTAATTAAAACAAGAACAAGAATAAAAAAAAGTAGTTAGGATTTCAACTTCCCCTAATCTCCCCATTATGTTTGAACTCATTCTTTCAGATTAGTCGTCCTTAATATAAAGCCAATCGATTCTATTTAATTTATTTGGGATTCAATTCCTTGACATTCTAAATCTTTATAATTTTGCAAGAACCCTAGGTCCCCGGCTAATCATCAACAAAATAAGCATTACATTCAAGAATCACAAGATTACGTAAAACCCTATGTTTATCCCTAGAATCATAAAGAATACGATGAAATTATCATGTACGGATCATACACCAGCATTCCTATTGCCATGCATTTACCTAAGATCAATCTACAAGATTCAAACTTATAGAAAGCATTAAGAAAGGATAACTTCATTCAAAATAAAAAGGAAAAATAACATCAAGGATTTATTCAAAACATAAAAGATTAACTGAGTTCCATCTAACCCTAACTACTATAAAAACTTAGCCTAACATAGTAGAATCAAGAATGAAAGAAAACAAGAAATCTCCCCCAAGCTCTATGACAGTGTGGTGAATCTTCAAGGTTTCCAGTGCAAACTTGATTCCAATCTGTCTCCGGCTCTCAAGAACATGAACTATGTGTATATAAATGAATTTCAAATAAAAGTACTAATGATTAATTTTTTGTGCATATAGATGAATTTCAAATAACAAAATGGTAACGCAAAGATGAATGAGGAGGTTGATATTATACCTGTAAATGTTGAGGATCAAGGTATAGTTGGCTTAGAAAACATTGATAGGCCAATGGTACGAGTTGTCAAACTCACGCAAATTAATAAAATCAGGTTTCTACAAATTTGTAGTAGAGTGTCAACCTGAGTCGTCTCTCAAAGAAATCGCGGATTAAACCAGAAAATAAAAGGGTTTTTTTTTTTTTGCTCAATTTGAAATAAAAAAGAATGCAAAAAGATGAAATTGAAATCATAATTTAAACAACCAACCTAAGGTTAGGATTCCTAGGACATTCTTCCTCGAATAAATAGATACCAAATTTATGATTAACCTCAATTGAATCAGAATCCTTGTATTCAATTGAGAACACTCTCTAAGTGATTGCCTAGCGTTTAATCAAATACGGTGCTTCTACTCATACAATCGCAGAGTATTAGCCCGTTTGACTTAAGGTTATAGGGTTTAATCAATCAAATCATCAAACATGATGATTAATCTCTTTCTATAATTGTAATCGCGAATCTCAGATTGAATATCCACAATCGCACGATATCAATCTGAGTTTGGAAGAGAAACGAATCTGATTTAAAGGAAAAGCTCAGATCCTCTACACTCTTCCATGGAATCCATTACCCTTAGGTTGATTAAAGAGTTATTAGCCTCGCATGACTAAGGTAAACATAATAAAAAATTAAGAAGAAGAAGAACATAAATTGTAGATTAATCTCGAGAGAAAATTTGTCGATCGTACAAACTCTCAAACGAAGACTGCCGAAAAGTTTCCTAAACGAACCCTTTTAAACACATCCAAACTGGGTTAGGGTTCAACTAATTTCGGTCCATAATAATAAAAATAAAAACATAACTAAAACTAAACAAATGGTCTTGGGCCTAAATAACATTGAATTCTAATTACAAACTTAATTCAATAATCTCCAGCAATTAATGTCCGACTTGGGCTCTAATTTTGACCATTTTCCTGCTCGAATTGGGCTTTCTTGTCTGCATAGAATTTGTATCCCTCTGATTCATCTTTAAAACTCAACAAGAACAGAGTCAATCAAACACCTATGAAGTGAGAAATGGTCAAAATACTAAAATAATCTAAAATTGGAAATTTATGACGAAAAAAATTAAACCCAATAAACAACCAAAAATCTAATTTAACCCAAAAGACTATTATTTTCATTCCATATACTCTTAAAATACTAATCAAGAGTAACAAATATAGGCCTAAATGTAAGTATTGTGGCAAAAGAAGAAGAGAAAGTTAGCATCACCCGTTTGGACTGGCTTTGAACTTATTCTAGCAAAAAAAGATGGTGGCAAAAGTAGGCCTAAATGTAAGTATTGTGGATCAATATACCTGGCTGATAATAGATATGGGACAAGCAATTTGAAACGAAATCTAGATGCATGCATGAAAATAGATAGTAGAGATATTGGGCAGATGATGATAATTTTAAGTCAAAATAATAACTCCATAAGTCTAAATTCTAAATTTGACCATGAGAAATTATGGGAGTTGTTAATATATGCAATTATTATGCATGATTTTCCTTGTTAATTTACTGAGTGGGAAAGCATTACAACCATTTTTCTTTATTTACGTGGGGATTTGAATATTGTTACCAGAAATATTGTGAAAGTTTATTGCCTTAATTTATTTAAAAGGGAGAAAATGTTTAGGGTCATTTTCGGCTCCAATATTATAGTCAGATTCCTGTACATACACAACAAAGTCACTTGGTATTGTCGATTTTCTTATTTTAGTAGATCTTTTCAATATTGTTTCATTATCTTCTTGAGGATATTTTTGTTCAACTTTTCTATCAACAATTTCTTCCTATTCTTCATGAATAACTTGATCTACTAGATTATCTGCAGGTTATGGAACTTGTATGCATGGTTGTATAACACCTCATTGAGCCGAAGTAGTTATGAACAATAACAATCTCAAACTTGAAGCGGATGGTTGAGCAATTGAATGATCTTTCTCAGAAACAAAATCTCTAGATTAATCGCTCTCATTAATCAAGTCATTCTCAAGAGATTTAGAATTTCTTGATTCCACAATCCTCATCCTATGGACAGTAAAATTTGTATCCATTAAACCTTTCAACATATACAATGAAAAACCGAATATTGGTCCTTGGGTCAAGCTTCTTTTCATGTGGGTTATAGATTTTGACTTCAAACGAGCATCCCCAAATGCATACATGTCACAAACTCGGTTTCCAACCTTTAAATAATTCAAATGGTATCTTTGGGACAACCATAGTTGGAACTCGGTTTAATATGCATATTACCTTCTTAAGTGCTTCAATCCACAGGGACTTAAAGATGTTTGGAGCTACTAAGCATACCACGCACCATATCCATTAATGTTCGATTTCTTCTTTCTGCTACACCATTTTGGACAGGAGACCCAGGCACGATGTATTGGGCAATTATCCCATGCTCGTCAAGAAACTTCGCAAATGGATCAGATGCTTGTCCATCTTCAGTGTATCTACCATAATATTCTCCACCTCTATGTGATCTCACAATCTTAATTTGTTTATCACATAGTTTCTCCACTTCAGATTTAAACACCTTAAAGGTATCTAAAGCTTCATATTTATTATAAAGCATGTAGAGATACATATATCGCGAGTAATCATCTATAAAAGAAATGAAATACTCCTGACTGTATGCGTCCATGTCCGGACAACAAATATCTGTATCTATGATCTCTAATAGTTTAGTACTCCTCTTGGCACCCTTTTGGGACTTGTTTGTTTGCTTTGCCTTAATGCAATCTATACAAGTTTCAAAATAAGCAAAATCTAAAGTACTAAGTACTCCATCATTTACTACTCTTCTAATTCTCTGAATGAAAATATTTCCCAATCTCCAATGCCATAACTTAAAGGAATCCTCATTTATAACACATCATTTCATGCCAACATTAACAAGCATAACATCATAATTGGTGTCATTTTGTAAATTAATATAAAAAGACCATCAAACAATGTACCATTCTTAACAACCTTAGATTTATAAAACAAACTGAGTGATGTTTCATAGGCTTTTTGACCACTATAGCCTTTTTTTAATAATTAATCATCAAATTGACCCTATTTATAAACTATTTCAAAAATTTAACCTCTCCAGAAAACATAACACCAATCTGCCCCTGTTTGACTGTTGACCATGAAGTCTACCCGGGTACCTCCCTCCCTACCCGGGTATTTTTTGAAAATTTTATCATACCCGGGTAGGGAGGGAGGTACCCGGGTATATTTCATAAATCCGGGAAAAGTTTGAATTATTTACCCGGGTAAGTAAGGGTCTACCCGGGTAAATAATCATCCGAACAAACACCAAGCACCTTCTCCATCTATCGTTGTTTCCCTCGTAACATATCCTTCATCGTTACATAATACATATTCATCTACCCAAAACATTATACACACAGAAACGAAAAATCAAAGACAAATAGCAAAATGGTTTTGTCATGGACAAAAGGGAGAGTTTTCCGCCGTGGCCGAAAAGGGATTAAAGAATTGAATTCCGGTGGAAATGCCTATTGAGGCATTGGCAAAAACTGAAGGGGTTGTTCAAGCTTTGGTTAACATGATTAGGGAGCCTATTGGACCTTCTACTACCAAGTCGTGCTTGTTAATGATTTTTCACTTGGTGAGGACACAAAGGAGAAGGCTACCGAGTTGTTGAGGTTGTTGAATTGTTACATGAGCAAAGCAGATTGTGTTGATTCCTCATTGGATATCAAGCACCTTAAGAAGCCCTTCTGATTGATCCAGGAGGATGATATTTAATTTCCCTTTTTTTGTATATGTCATTTCATAGAAACAAAATACACTCTTATACAAAGACACACAGTCACATACAAAAGATACAAATTGTATTTCTAACACTCGATTGAAGTTTTGAAATTCAGTTTTCCGAAATTTGAGATATGAGACATCCAAAGATGCTACAAGGTTGTCATGTTTAGCTTTTTGACACTTCAAATTCACATATTCTGAACTATAATCAGTGTAAAAAAAAATTGTTTTGATGGATTTTGCAAACGTGGGATTAATTTTTGTTGAGGAATACGCTGAGGAATTCCGAAAGAAACTACAACGAAGTTGATAAATTATAGCTAGCAATCTAAGATATTTGATCCAAAGGAATATATTGGCTAGCTGGGATTAGAGTAAACAAATAATTGGAAGCAGACTTACACATAAACTATTATGACTTGGTCTAAAATAGTTGGGTTGGAGGTGGATTCTGAGTCCAACTTGGTTGCAGAATGCGGGAAGAAGGTCTGTGAAGCACGGTTGCGGTTGCAGATGATCATTTACCCGGGTAGACCCTTACTTACCCGGGTAAATAATTCAAATTTTTCCCAAATTTATGAAATAGACCCTGGTACCTCCCTCCCTAACCGGGTAGGATAAAATTTTCAAAAAATACCCGGGTAGAGAGGGAGGTACCCGGGTAGACTTCATGGTCAACAGTCAAACATGGGCAGATTGGTGTTATATTTTCTGGAGAGGTTAAATTTTTGAAATAGTTTATAAATAGGGTCAATTTGGTAATTAATTATTAAAAAAAGGCTATAGTGGTCAAAAAGCCATGTTTCATAAATTGAAAATGAAAATCCAAAAGGTATAAGTCTTTAAAGTGAAATTAAGTTCTTAGAAAAACTAGGAATATAAAAAGTCTTTTCCAAATTCAAAACAAAACTACTACTCAAAATCAAATTGCATGTCCCAATGACCTCCACGGGTGAACTCATATTGCTTCCTGATTGGTTTCCATAGATTTTCCATACCTAACAAAGTATTTTAAACATGGATTGTAGAACCAGAATCAATCCACTATGTGTTATGATTAGTATTAGACATATTACATTCATAACAAACTAAAGAGTTATGATCACACTTTAAATTGGGAACAATAATTTTTATATCAAACTTATCATTCGACAATGACGCTACACAATATATGCTTATGTTAGTAATTTGATGCAAATATAACATATCATGGTTTGCCAATGTAAATCACGCGAAAACAATTATGAATTTTAGCAACGTAAAATTTACATGTTGGCTAAAATTCTAATTCAATTAAAGTCATATAAAACATCATGATAAAACTTATTAAATTATATCTCCTGATCCCTATAGGAAAATTAAAAAAATATAATTTAATATTCTATCTTAATTAATTATACAAAATAATAGAAATTCATGTGGGACGATATCTATTATATTATATATGACTGATTGCAATTAATATCATCTACCTTACGTGATCTAGAGGCTCTTAATATACAATTTAAATAATTAAAGTTGTTGTGTAAGCTTTAATTAATTAAATTATATAGATCA
This sequence comes from Gastrolobium villosum, assembly GCA_032173675.1. NCBI lineage: Eukaryota > Viridiplantae > Streptophyta > Magnoliopsida > Fabales > Fabaceae > Gastrolobium > Gastrolobium villosum. The sequence goes on along the minus strand of JAVKPL010014367.1, from coordinate 12,532 downwards.
CCAAATATTCTTTATTATATTATTGCAATTAACCATAAGCAATAATATTAAATAATTAAATATTCACATTAATAACCTTAATATTATATGGATAGAGTGACATGAATTAATACATATAATGACATATCAATAATAACTCATGAATATTATATCATGAAGTTATTATTAGTTCAATTGGCAATGTCGGACCTAGGTCGTTATTTGGGAATTCCACGGCTGAATGACAGGGTCAGACCATCATCCTTTAACTATGTTCTTCATAAAATGGATAAGAGACCGAAATATTGGACTAGATCCTCACTCTCTCTAGCGAGAATTTCAACCTTGGCTCACTTGGTACTCTCCATGATTCCTTCCTACTCAATGCAAACTTGTTATCTTCCCATGTCCACTTGCGATAGCATTGAACAGAGGTCGAGAATGTTTCTTTGGGGTTCGACCAGTAACAAAAGGAAGATACACGTTGTTGCTTGGGATAAAGTTTGTCAACCGAAAGAGCAAGTTATTTATTTTGAAATTAATTTATAAATTATCTTAATTTTTTATTTTAAATATATTTGAAATTAAAAAAAAATATTATTTAAGATAAATTAAATATGTATTATCAAAATAAGATATTTACTTTCTTTAGATAATTTTATAACGATACCGAGTAAAAATTAAATTAAACAAGATAATATTTCATTTGAATTTATTTTCTTGATAAATATAAGTGAAATTTTTTATTTTTTAATTTTATTTTTGAAACCCTAAATAGATTAGGTGAGGATTGTAACACCCCGTGTTAACCCGGTTTGTTAACATACTATCGTATTAAGCCATGCTTAATTAAAATGCGGAATAACTTTTTCTTTAATTCAATTATGACGTCATTAATACTTAGCCAAGTTGATTACTTAATCCATTATCATAAAATATCGCCTGTATGTAAATTGCAAGACAGCTAACTGAAATGCTTCATTACATAAATAATGTGAGTATCTAAGATCACGGATCTACAACACGTAGTCCAGACAATATCATGATATCATTATTACAACTTTAAATAAAACAAGACATAAACAAGTCTATGTGGCATGGACAAACCCCATACTCACCAAATAAGGCAACAATGCCCAACAACAGTCTCAACAGCAACAATAGTATAATAACTGAAACTAAAAGCATTAAATAGTAAACAGGATCCAGCATCCAACATGTCAGCATATATAACAATATCTAACTCAACTCTGGCCTCCTGCCACTCGAGATCTCAACCCCAGGGTTACCTGAACCTGAAATAAGCATCCCCAAACGTGGGCTGAGATCTCTAAACAAGAAATCTCAGTAAGATAAGGGGTCCTCAAGGATCTTCCACCCCAAGCTCACTTATATGTGCAATATAAGTTCCAAAAACAGTAATTTCAATATAAGTTCCAAAACTATGCAGTGCAACAAATATTCATGCCATGTGTGTTATCACTATTCTACTGGCCAGAGAAATACAGGAATACGTCTATTACCCACATAATAATACAAGGAACAACGCCTCCACCTCACCCACAGCCTCACCATCTTGTATGTACCACATACTCAGGCTTACCGTATAGGTGGACATCACATGCATATCATGAAGGCACATTGCATATATCAACTCAACAACATTTTCAAATATCAAAGCATGTAAACAAAACATGCATATAGACCATCCCCCCATGGGACATGGTGGAACCGACAATGGCAAAGCCGAGGACACGAAAGCTTACCTTGCAAGCTCACAATCCTATGCCAAGAGTCCACAAAGCTCAAGTCCAACACACAACAGATCACAATCTGATTTAGGACTAGCAAGCATATCAACATTCATAGCTCATAAGCATAAACATAAAGACTACATTTTCCTTTTTACGGTTTATGTCTTAAGGCTTCCCACAAAGCCACAAGCCCTCAACCACTTAGGTTCTGACTTTGATAATTTATTACAGAAGTACCACTTCATCGACCCAACTAGGGCCCACAAACCCATACAAGACCTTTGTATGAACAGTACCTTACTGTTCATTGAAAACTCAGAATATCCGGATATATGTCAGGGGCATATCCGGATATCAATATCCGGATATTCACAATCAAATATTCAGATATTTTGCGACAGAACACAGATTCTGCATTTCGCGAAAATCCAATACAAAGGTCCAACTTTTACCGATTACAGAAGCTTAAACATGCATTTCTAGGTGTGTTAAGCATTACCCAACGTTAGGTTATCATCTTATCATGTTACATGCATCAAGGTTCCATTTTTAAGCATAAAAACTCAAGTTCAAGGGTGATGATCATACCACAAGCTAAAAATAGTGCAAGAAGGTGCTCTTGGAGCTCTCTCAACAGCTCCACAAGTCTGGTCTCAAGGAAATACAAAAATGGTACACAAACAAAGTCCCTCATCTCCAAAGGTAGCTTCTTGAAGCCACCCAAGCAAGGAACAATTGCTCCTACCTCACAAATAGTGAAGTCAGCTACAAGAACACCCAAGAAAAGTACTCTCAACTCAGAAACCAGGCCCTTCACACACCCCCAATGATCACTCTCACTCACCCAAGTGTTTAGGAGAAGAGAAATGAAAGAAATGGTCACAAAACTCTCAAAATGGTGAGGAGACAAGGAAACAATGCACAAGGTTGGTCACCCACCAAGAAGACCCATGCAGCAACAGAATTCTAGGGTATTAGCATTAATAGCTACGCAAAACATTCTAATCCTTAACTTTGGAATCTTAACCTACTAATTTTTCTAAGATTTTCATATTTTTATTTTATTTTTCGGAGCACATGTCCGGTACGCGCTTTTCCATAGCCAGTATCAGTTCTGGCACCAGTTCTCATTATTTTGACTTGAAACTCGTTTTACAAGTCTTACATATTATTATAGTAATTATTATGCACTTATTATAATTTCTCGGTATACTTCACCGGTACGCATTTATACCGGGTAGCAGAACCGGTATCTGCACTTTTCGTTCGAAAAACGACTTTCAGCATTATTACTCACTTACTATAATTATTAAAGCTCATAATAATTATTAGGGTCCATTATGAATTATTTCCTAATTATCATATTTAATTAATTAATCTCCTTAATTAGCGGTGCGGGTTCTTACAAGGATATAAATAAAAGTGGGGGAATTTATTTTAAATATTTATTTTTATAACCACAAGAAGTGTAAGTGAAATTTTTTCTAACCACAAGATGTCTAAGTGAAAATTTGAAACCACGAGGAGAAATTATAAATATACTCAAATAGCTGAAAAAAATAATATAAATTCTAAATATTGTAATAAAAAAAAATTCATAAATTATACATTATTGTCCAATAAAGGATCAAAGAAACACATAATGCTTGTTATATTAGTTTTTCAGGTTCAGTAAACAACATCTTTAACTATCAAATCAAAATTTCCTGCATAGTGCATAACTGAGATAATATTAGTATTGTAGGTACATAACTTATGTAAGTCAATATGTAACATATTACTCAAATATGTCAATTATGATTTATTTTTTTTGGAAAACTTTATTTTTTGAAATTAATTTTTTTAAAAACCCGGTCCAGGTCACTGGTTAACCGGCTGGGTTACTAATTTTTCACCAAAACCGGCTGGGTCGCACCAGGTCGTACCGAGTCTGATACTTGACTAATCCAATGTGATAACCGGATCGGTCAGATAACCGGTTCACCGGATTCCGGGTCAACCCGACCGGTTCGGTCCAATTTTCACAACATTGCATAATGGGTCTAAATAATAAGTTTAAAATCACAGTAGATTAAATGATAAATTACAAAATCACAATGGGTGAAAATAAATTTTTTCCTTATTTTTAAGTTCATGTCTTTTGATTCAGGCGTTTATCTTTTCTTGATTGGTTCCTTCAAGTGTTATTCTTTGACATATGTAAACAACTTTTTTAAATTATCTCTCGATTAATCACTAAAATTGGAAAAATTTCAAGAGAATTATTTCATATAAAATTGTTGATGATATAAATTTTATTGAAGCAATTACTTTTAGAATTATTTTTTTAGAATTATCTCTCGATTAATCATGAAATTTTTATGGTAGAAAGTAGACACCTAGATAGGTGTATAAATATGCTAGGTTACGTTAGACTTTGGTTTAAATAGGTCAGACCTATGTAAAAAAGTTTAGGCTTGACCTGCCCCGTTAGCCTGTGTAGGCCAAATACAACTCTGACATGACCTATATTTAAAAAAATAAAAGTCTAGGCCTAGGTCTAAGTCACTATACAAGTTTTTTTCTAGTAGTGCTATATTTAAAAAAATAAAAGTCTAAGCCTAGGTTTAAGTCTAGGTCTGTTAGCCTGTTTAAGCCTATTAAACATGTAATAATTAAAAAATATCAAAAATAATATTACTTTATTATTCAAAATTATTGAAATAATAATTTTAATTATTTTATTTAAGGGTTATATTTCTCTCTTCACATTAGAGAAGTTAAATTCCTACACACACAAAATCGAAGTGGATCCCATCTCTATTTTTTCTCTTTCCTCTTATTTGTGGGTCTCATCTATGATATTATCTCTACTACTGATATGCTCCCAGCATATATACTTTTATAGATCAAAAAGTATTGAATCAGATCTAAAATTGTGTATAAAGGTGTATATATGGTGAAATTGTTGAATAAAACTTGTCAAACACTCTCTCACTCAAATTCTTTATGTTTATAGGAGAAAAAGGTCAAATAAAGGAGCATCAAGGAATCAGACAGTATCTCCACGCTTGGAGCGTTCAATTCAACGCTTGGAGCGTAGGAAGAGACCCAAGGCAGTGGGTCTACGCTTCAAGCGTAGAACCCTATGCTTGAAGCGTAGACAAGGAAAATCAGACAGTGTTTCTACGCTTGGAGCGTGGATCCTGCGCTCCAAGCGTAGGATTGAAATGGACAGCTGTCAGTTGCGAGGAAAGAAGAATTTTGAGGAGTATAAAAGGGCAAAAGACAACCCTAAAGAGGACAATTGGTCATTCTGAACAAATATTAGGTCATTCTGAGGAGGAAGGCTCTGGAGATTTGGAGAGGAAACGTCTTCTTCTTCTACCTTTCTGTAGTTCTTATATTTTGATGTTTTTATTGAATATTGGATTTTTAGCCATGATAATGGTTGGCTAGAACCCCTTTGTTGTGGTTAGGGTCACGAACCCTTGTGAACCCCTGATACAATGGATTGAGTTTATATTTATATATATATATATCATTTGAATTTCGTTCTATTCTGATCGTATTGTTATTGTTATTATTAGATCTGATCAATCTAGCAATTAATAGTAAATCTGAGGATTAGGGCCAACAAGAGGAATCTGCGGTGGTTAATCCAGAAAGGGGATAGAACGACGGTATGAACATGATCTAGGGATAGACATGATTCATATTGTAGATGTCTTAATTATCAATCTTTATGCTTGATCTCATATAGGGCACCTCAAGGAATTAGGGTTTTATATGGGGTTAAAGGGTTAATTCTTCAAGGGATTGAGAATTAACTATTGATATTTTTATCTGATAATTATCTAAATTTCGCGATATATATATTGATATTTAAACTTAATCCAGAGTAAAAGGTGGGGATCATCGGTAAGTGTTCTCTAACTGCAGCGCTTTCTCATAAATTTCCAAACTTTCATTTTGTTGGATTTCAAATATTCAAAAAGAACAAAAATACGTTTTATTTTACAAATCAAATTTCTACACAATCCTGACATTCGTGTCAAAAACCTCTTGGATTATTTAATCTTCAAAAGAATAGTTTAATTGATTTAGATACACTCTCTATGGATTCGACCTGACTTACTACTTATTACTTGCGCGATTCGGTACACTTGGCGATCCACGTCAACTACATGCTAGTGTTGTTTCTTGTTCTTGCCTTGCAAGTTTGTTTCTCACTTCGGTTAGTATTACAGTCTACACAACGAAGCAAAATATGAGTTCCTCTTTATTGGCCCACTGAATCGGAAGAAAGACTCAAAAGCCCGTGTAGCCCTTAAGTGATTTTAAATTTGGATGATTAAATTTTATAATATTCTCAATATTCAATAAAAAATGTATTCGTTGAATTTATGGATATGTTAAGGCTAAATGAAATGAATACAAAACTTTGTAACTGAATGCTATTAAAGTAAGTATTTTTAAAATTATTAAAAATGAATAAATTTCAATTGTGTCTTAAAAAAGTTTTAAAAATTAAAAATTAAAATAAATATTTGTATAATAAAAAAATTATTGATTTTTCATGTAATAATTATAGTGAAAAAAGACATATCACATACATATCGGATCAAACGAAAATAAACATTCTCATATTAATTTTTCTCTTTTACAATTTTATATTTATTTCTATACTTTAGTGAAAAAACCAAATAATGTTTGTAACTTTGCATACGATTTTTTCATTCTTCATTAGACTGATATGCTGATTATTAGTCTATATTTGACTACTTTGTCTTTCTGGTCAGTACTTATATAAGCAGAGGGTTCTCACTTCCCACGAGAAACTCTCCATGCTTTCATAGTAAATGTTAACAAGAGAGCCTCGCATGAACCACAAGCAACTAGCAAGAAAACTTTATATAAGTACTTTCTTTATTGATCTATTCATGTCAGCCTTGATAAAACTAAGGGGTCTACACAAGCTATGCTCTAAATAATAAATTTATATATTAATCTTTTATTAACTTAATTACATAAATGATATAAAATAAGTCCATAAAAAATTAAAATAAATTGAAAGAATGATATTGAATCAAGTTAAAATAGTCTGAAATCTTATAATTAAATGGTAGTACCACTCTGGCATCTCAGATCATAACATAAAAAAAGTCACAGCTAACAAAAGTCCAACCTGACATTCAATAACTGAGCAACTGAATAAGAAGGAGAGATAAATTAAATGCAAAATTATAGTTAGTTGGCAGAAAATGAAATCCCTTAAATTCCAGAATATGAAATTATCTTCTGCATTAACATTAAGTTTAGGAATTTTTTATAAAAGAATAATGTGGCTATAAAGCTGTGTTCATGAAATAATCTACTGTTTAAATGTAAATAATAAAAAGCTAAAGAGAACAAATAAAATAGCATGGTGCCCTATTTTATTGTTCAAATATATATATATATATATATATATATATATATATATATATATATATAATGTTCAAATCAGTAAAACATGGAAGATTGGATAAATATATGATCAGATAAAGGTGAGATAATAAAATCACAATACCAAAGAGGCGGATCAAAAGTACTTATTCACACCCTAAATTTAAAAAAACCACATCATATTTTTTGGATAAAAAATAAGCAAATTAAAATCAACGTCAATACAGTGACAGATTCTGAAAACGAAGAGCAAGGATTCAACAACAATATCACACAGATCTAGATTCTATACCAATGAATCAGCACTTTTATTAACAAGCACTGAGGAAAAGAGCAAAGACAGACAGTAAATTAGTTCAACTAGTAGAAAAAGAAAACGGCAAAGTGCGTGTGAATCAAAATACTGTTTTAGGGCTCGAGATTGGCGCGGCATGCAGGTGGTGTGAGAAGCAAGCAAGCCATTTGTCAATGCAGTGTCGGTGGAACACATGATCGCAACGTGGAATCAAACGAAGGACTTGAGTACTATCGTTGAACTCATCCAAACATATTACACACTCAACCGTGTTCCAACAGTTCCTTGCTTGAGTCTCCCAAAAATGTAGGGTTGGGAAGCGGTTAATGACGTCAGGGTGGAGGCCTTCGGCACCGGTGATGACTAGAAGTTCAGGATGGAGGATAAAAACGTAGTAGAAGCCGATGAGGCAGAGAGTGGTCATGAGAGCGACTATGATATGTAGTAACGGCAATGAAGACTAATGGGAGTTAGAGTACTCTTCATTGTCATATTGTGCACCGGCGGCAGAAGGAATGCCGCAGTTGCCAAGAGAGAGGAGGAAAAAGAAGCAGATGATGATTTTGTCCAGGGAAGAAAGAGAAGGAGAAGATCGAGATGCTATTTATGATCTTTGCCTTCTTCATCATTACGCCGCGCTTTAAGTGTGTTTTATTTTAAGGATGGATGGAGGCCAGCCAATACTAGTACTCCTGTGCAGAGCAAGCTTCGTTAAAGCAAAGCAAAAGTTGTTACATGGCCTGGCAATCACGTGAAACCTATGCAGAGCAAGCTTCGTTAAAGCAAACTTTTTCAAAGCAAACTATCAAAACAGAGTGAAGAATAGTTATTAATTTAAGAATCCTTACAAACCAAAGCCCAAGGTTGTCTGTCAAAGTTGTATTACATTTCCTCGTGAGGTCCATTCATTTATTATTATTTATTACTATTTCATAAATACTATTTATTGATTATTTCATAAATGCAGTATAAAATTTTATTGATTATTTTAATAATCTTAGTGTTTATGTTATTTAAACCGTAATAATAAAATTTATTTAGCAAAATAATGAATTTGTAATTAGTCTTTTAATTATTGAAACTCTAATATATAAATGACTCGGAGTAAAGCTGATCATTCTATCTTTTATTGTCATTCAGCTTCTGGATCTATTTACCTGGTGGTATATGTGGATGATATTGTCATCACAGGTAGTGATAGGCATGGATCACTCAGTTGAAACAACATTTATGTCACCATTTTCAGACTAAGGATCTTGGAAAACTTCGATATTTCTTGGGAATCGAGGTGGCCCAATCTAAAGATGGAGTTGTGATATCTCATAGGAAATATGCTCTGGATATTCTTGAAGAAATTGCTTTGTTAAATTCTAAGTCTGTTGATACTCCTATGGATCCAAGTATCAAGTTTCTATCAAATCAGGGGGAGCCCTTTTCAGATCCTGAGGAGTATAAAAAATTGTTGGAAAATTGAACTACCTCATAGTCATTCGGCCTGATATTTCATTTGCAGTTAGTGTGGTCAGTCAATTTCTTAATTCTCCATGTCAAGAACATTGGAATGCAGTCATTCGTATTCTTAAGTATATAAAGACATCTCCAGGAAAAGGCCTTGAATATGAAGATAAAGGTCATGATAAAGTTTTTGGATACTATGATGCTAGTTGGGCTGGTTGTCCAGCTGATAGGAGATCTAATTCTGGGTATTGTGTCTTTGTTGGAGGCAACATGATTTCCTGGAAAAGTAAGAAACAAAATGTAGTTGCCAAATCAAGTGCTGAAGCATAATACCGCTCCATGCCGACTATTACTTGCGATCTCATCTGGCTTATGGGTTAACTTGGTTCTTTACATGGTATCAGAGCCTCATGTCCCGGGTTCGATCCTCGTCGTCCCCCACTTTCTTTCAATTGGAATTTCTTTGTTTGTACAGGTAGGTGGGCCTGTGCATTGTCCACCCTTCAAGCTCAGATGAGATCGCAAGTAATAGTCGCCATGGAGCGGTATTATGCTTCAGCACTTGATTTGGACTAATCCTCGTCGTCCCCCACTACTCTTCTAATATCTAATTACACTATCTGAGTGTCTAGCAGACAAGAATAAAGATAAAAAGATCTAGACTTAACTATTTCTATCTGAAAAACTTTATTATTAGTTTGGTAAACAATTACCTTACCATAAGGTGAAAGAGAAGCAAATAGTTCCAATCTTTGTGAATATGAAAAGAGTGGTCGGTAGCATCAACTCATACAGTCCGGTCAAGTTAGATGACGAGTTGAGTGTCAAAGGTATATATATATATATATATATATATATATATATATATATATTTTCAAACCCGTCAACAAGAATGACGGTTTGAACTCATGCATGATACAAATTCATTGACTTTAGGGGTTTTTATGAGTAGGTGATTTTATAATAAGTGATGCTTTAGCTTTTGTCTCTCTTTCTTTAATTACTTTCACAAATTACAGGTACAATTATGCTTAATGTTTAATTAAATCAATAAGTATAATTACTGTTTAATAATTTCACTAATAATTAATCTATTTAACTAAGTAGGTTTTTTTCTTAAGGTTTCATAACTTATAATTACTAAATTAATTAAAACAAAATTGATAAAACAATTAAAATCAGTGGATACCCTAAATAAAAAAATGAATTTCAATAATTGTAAAGGTTAATTGAAGTTATAAAATAATTAAATTACTAAATATTAGAACAGTAATTAAATTTATAAAATAATTGAATTTATAAAATAATTAAAACAGGCATTTATAATATATTAGAGTTTCAATAATTAAAAATTCATTATTTTGCTAAATAAATTATATTATTACGGTTTAAATAACATGAACACTAAGATTATTAAAATAATCAATAAAATTTTATACTGTATTTATGAAATAATCAATAAATAATATTTATGAAATAGTAATAAATGAATGTAACCCACGAGGAAATGTAATATAACTTTGACAGAGTAGCACCATCCATCCTTAAAATAAACACACTTAAAGCGCCGCGTGACGATGAACAGAATCTCGATCTTCTCCGCCTCTTTCTGCCATGGAAAAAATCGTCATCGTCATCTGCTTCTTCTTCCTCCTCTCTCTTTCCAACTGCAGCATTCCTTCTGCCACCGCCGCCGCCGCCGCACAATCCGACGATTCGTCATTGCTGTTCATTATGGTTGCGCTTACCACCACTCTCTGCCTCGTTGGCTTCTACTATGTTTTACTCTGCCATCCTGAACTTCTATTCACCACCGGTGCCGAAGGCCTCCATCCTGACGTCATTAACCGCTTCCCATCCCTACATTTCTCGGAGACTCAAGCGAGGAACTATTGGAACAAATAAACTTGGTATTTTGATTGTCTTACTATTATATTCAAAAGAAGCCTTTAAATAGGCAAACCAATACAAAGGCTACGTACTCTTACAAACAGAATCTCTAAGATCCTAACAATCTCCAATATCTAAACTCCTAATTACAAACAGAATCTCTAAGATCCTAACAATCTCCAATATCTAAACTCCTAAACAAATATTATCTATAATTACAAACAGAATCTCTAAGATCCTAACAATCTCCAATATCTAAACTCCTAATATCTAAACCAATTAACAATCTCCAATACTCCCCCTCAAGTTGGAGCATGTAAGGATGAAATGCCCAACTTGGGAAGAAATCCAAGGAACGTGCGCTGTCCTAAGGCTTTGGTGAACAGATCTGCAAGCTGGGCAGAGGAACGAACATGAGCAGTAACTATGGTATTTGCCATGATATGGTCACACACAAAATGACAATCCAATTCAATATGTTTCGTTCTTTCATGGAAAACTGGGTTTGCAGCTATATGTAAAGCTGCCTGATTATCACAAAATAATTCCATAGGAGTCGAGTGAGAGACACCAAGGGCGGCAAGGAAGGATTTAAGCCAAACTAGTTCTGCGGTAGCGGCTGCCATTGATCTGTACTCCGCTTCGGCTGATGAACGAGAGACAGTTACTTGTTTCTTCGTTTTCCAAGAGATTGGTGAACTTCCCAACATAATAAAGAAGCCGGTAAGAGATCTTCGAGTGAGGGGACACGACGCCCAGTCTGAGTCGCAGTATGCATGGATTTTAAGATCACAATCTGAGCGCAAAAGGAGGCCCTGTCCAGGATTTAGTTTAACGTACCTGAGGACCCGTATGACTGCTTCGAAGTGTGCTTGTTTAGGATGCTGCATAAATTGGGAGAGGATATGAACCACATAGCTCAAGTCTGGCCTTGTAATGGTAAGGTAAATTAACTTCCCAATCAGTCTCCTATATCGTTCAGGGTTCTCACATGCTGGCCCTTCCTCCAAAGCCAGGCGATGATTTTGCTCGATAGGAGAATGTGATGGTTTGCATCCACTAAGACCTGCCTCAGAAAGAATGTCTAAAGCATACTTTCGCTGACATAAGAACAAGCCCTTCTTGCTACGGGCAATTTCGATACCCAAGAAGTATTTCAAGTGTCCCAGATCTTTGATTTTGAAGCACCGATTGAGGTAGGCTTTCACATCACTGCATGCTTGTGTGTCATTCCCTGCCAAGATGATATCATCTACGTACACTAAAAGGGCCAAGAAAGTGGCTCCTCTTTGAAGTGTAAACAGTGTGTAGTCTGCTCTTGATTGGACAAAACCATACGTTGTCAAGGATGTGCTCAGTTTGGAGAACCAGTTTCGCGGAGATTGTTTCAAGCCGTAGAGAGATTTGTCAAGACGACATACCTTATTGTTTGAACCATTGCTGAAACCTGGTGGAAATCGCATGTAAACTTCTTCGCTTAGATCGCCATTCAGGAAAGCGTTGTGCACATCAAGTTGGTGTAAGTCCCAGTTTTTAGCAGCTGCTACTGACAGCAGCGTCCGAACACTCACCATCTTCGCAACGGGTGCATACGTCTCGCTGTAGTCTTCTCCAGTAATTTGATGGTTTCCGGCGATCACTAGTCGTGCCTTATAGCGTTCCACAGTTCCATCAGATTTATATTTAATTTTGTAGACCCATTTGCTTGGAAGAGCATGTTTTCCTGGAG